>PVIU01002951.1:96729-157517 GCA_004026605.1 Ondatra zibethicus
TGTGTGTGTGTGTGTGTGTGTTGCTACTGTGAGCTTCTAGAATGTGTAAGTGCTGCATATGTACACCTGGCTACCCCACTCCTCTGCCCAGAGCGGTGCTCAGCAGTCTTGCTGGTGCATTATTGAGTGAGGGATGGGCGTCCTGGTCACGCTGCTCCTGGAGAGGAGAGCGCTGCGAATGCTGGCCTGGGGAAGCAACATGCTAAGAACTTTGTGTGCAGAGTGTGTCTTCCGGTAACCACGGGGACAGGCTACTATCGCCCCTGCTTTCAGATGAGGAAACCAAGGTGTAGAGGGTAGTGGAGCTGATGTGAACCCAGAAAGTCTGATTTCAGCTCTGCCACCAAACGAGAGCGCCCTGGGATGCTGGGGGCACCTTTGGAGGGGTAAGCATGTGTGGGCTTGAAAGATGGGAGCGCCTGTTGGAAGCTGATTTAAATGAGTATGTTCTGGGTGGTTTTTCTGATTATGGAAATCTTCCATCTGGTCCCTAGTGGTTTGTCTGGATCCAGGGTGGAGTGAGAACTTTTTTGTTTTTTGCTTTACCTGTTTGGGTACCATTTGGCTTCTTATGTTTGGATTAGCGTGTGTGTAAGTTACTGAGTTACTTACAGCATAGCAAAAAGATATTTTTAACTGATCCATGTTCTTCATAAAGGAAACTTTAGGGGAGAGAATTTAGAGCATAGCACAATGGACCCACTGGGCGTGTGCGATGAGGGTGGAATGGAGCAGTCGTCCCAAGTGGAAGGGACCGGCAGGACAAAGGGGTATTCATGGGGAGTAACATGAACAGCCTGCTCTAAGTGGAGAAGGGAGACCTCACATATCAACTCATCAGGGCTGGGGTATGAGCAGTGCTAAGTGCTTGCCTGATGTGCTGGAGGGCCTCGGCTCCAACTCTGCCTCTGCAGAAGGAAATGAAATAAAAGAAAAATGGTCCAGTAAAATCTCTTATGTAGAAACATGGGCCAGTGACTTTCCCAAGAACACACAGCAAGTTGATGAGACAGTTGGGATGGAGTCAAGGACCCAGAGTCCCTGTATGGTATCTACTGACCCCCTGCGCTGCCTGAGCATGAGAGACGCTCATCACAGCGCAAGGGCTCATTTACCTCTGTGCAGAGCTGTATGCACTGCCTTCATTTGCCAAGCTCACCAGGAGGGCAGTATGGGAGGTCCTGACATGGGTCTGATCCCCATTCAGGCAACAATGTAGAGAGAGACAGACCGTGTCTTTCCAGATAGGCCAAGTGTGGTGGTCGTATAGGTTCAGGTCCCACAGGAGAAGGTCAAGCAATCCTCACAGAGGAGGAAGGCACACGGGGAAGGACAGGTTAGGGAACAAGCTAGCAGCATGCAGGGTGACACCTGTTTGGCAGTGTGGATAGCAAAGTTGTACAGGAAGCTGGAGGCTGTGTTAGGATGCTGGACCCTTCAGCCATAAGCAGTCCCTGCTGGCCTAGGTGGATATTCTGCGCTCTCTCTGGCTGCTGGGCCGAGTGAACAGGTAGCCAGGGACCAGTGATCTAACCAGCCATCCTGCTCTTCCTGCAGGCAGGTGAGAAGGCTTGGGGACAGGATAGAGGATGGGACAGGCCAGATCCTCCTACTGGAAGGGAGGAATTTAGTCGGAGGTTGAAGAAGACACAGTGGTCATCACCTGGTGCCACAGCCCCTTGGGAGATGCGAGCTAGGCAGGCAGTGGTCCAGTCACTTTGGCATCTTCCAGACTTCAGACTGGTGATCTCTGTGACTCAGTTTGTGGAGTCAAGAGGGTGGTTGGCTTGGGCTGGAGAGATGGCTCAGTGGTTAAGAGCATTGCCTGCTCTTCCTAAGGTCCTGAGTTCAATTCCCAGCAACCACATGGTGGCTCACAACCATCTGTAATGAGATCTCATACATGCAGACAGAATACTGAGAATACTGTATACATAATAAATAAATCTTAAAAAAAAAAAAAGAGGGTGGTTGGCTTGGGGCTTCGCACTCAGGGGAGGACAGGTGGTACTGGGCTAGAACCATGGTCCTGGAAGTGCTAGTGTTCGAGAAGATGGCTGTCACCTCAGAACCCGAAGATGGTGGAGGACAAGGTGGCCCAGCAGCCAGGCTGGGAACCACCGACCATGTATGGCGAGGGTAGGAGGCAGAATGGCAGTTGCTGCCTCTGGCCTAGCTCCTGGTGAAGCTGTGGTGTAGACCAGAGCAGATGGCTGGCTTCACACAGTCCACCTGCAGCCAGGGAGGGAGTTCCACTCCAGATTTCTGGCAGCCGAGTCCTTGTTTGGGTCCCTGGATCCCTGGGAAATGTCACAGTCTAATTCTGCCTTGGGAACTAAATGCTCCTATAAATTGTGTTACCACCCCGGCCCCTGCTCAGGGGTCTTCTAAAATGTCATCTTTGTCCCCTGGCCCTGCTCACATTCATGTACAACTCTGGGAACCTCTGCTGGGTGCTGGCTGTATTCGGCTAGTGGGCATGCAAGTGAGGGCCACATTGCTCCTACCTGACCAGGCAGTCAAGGCCTCCATCATCTAAGATTTAGCGTCTGCATAGCTTACATCGGCTGGGTGAGTTTGGGAGACTGCAGCTAGCTCCTGGCCTCACCCTCAAGAAACTGGCAGTGGAGAGACTAGGAGTCTGGGGGAGGATGTGGGGGATATAGCCAGAAGTTTACCCAGCAAAACAAAGGCAAACTCATAAGATTTCACCTACCCCACAACTCCCATCCCTGTGGGTCTTGTGTCTTCCCAGGGAAGCCATGGGTCATCCAGCCTGCCTCCCGCCCCCATCCAACCCCCATCTTTTTAAAAGACAGTGTCTCATGTCACCCACACTGGCCTGGAACTTGCTGTGTACTTAAAGAGGACCTTGAATTCCTGATCCTCTTCTTGTCACCTTCCAAATGCTGGGGTTACAGATATGTGCTGGGGATCCAGCACAGAGCCTCATTGCATGTGAGGCAAGCGCTCTATGGGTGGAGCTATCTCCAGACTCAGCCTGCCCTTCTGCTTATTTTATTGTTTGTCCTTTTCCACATTCACACACAGACTCTATAATGTTCATTTCAGATGATGCATAAACTGTCTGCCCAGTGGAATGCCTTGCCCTGCTCTTCCGACCCCACTCTGGGTTAGACTCTCCTCCATGGCTCTAGCATCCAGTTCTAGCTTGGTGCCTAAAGGATCCCACAAATTGGGTCAGCAGTACCACCCCCGTACAACATCATATACTTTTTGTGTGTAAGGGATTTCCACATGTGGAATTGTATGTTTGGGGGTGGTTCTTCCAAGATGAGTCACCCCACTATTCACAGAATCCTTGCCACATATCCCTGAACACTTTGGGCAAATTTAGCAGGTTAACCCTGAGTGGGGGCTGTCCCGTGGAAGAACTCATTTCTTTGGTTGACATTTTGCTGCTGGTGGTGGTGGCAGTGACTCCACCATGGAAGGGAATTAATTCTAGATCAAGAAGCAGCCAGACTACTGGTCCACTGGCCAGGGGGATGAGGGTACCCTGAGAACCTGGCTTACCCTGACTTCCAGATTCAGCCAGGGCTGTGTTCCCAGAGGTCCAGATGGCCTGCCCTAGACTCTTATGTTGAGAACACAGGAAGTTGGATCCTAAAGGGAACTCTCTTAGACATTTGCAAGGCAAAAATGTAAAGGTCCAGGATTGCTGTCGTTTGTTCAACACTTATTCAGACCCCTGACCTAGTGACAACTTACATTATTGGTCAGCTGCCTGGGTCATACAACCCGAAGGGGAAGCTTCAGTCATTCCATAACTACCAGTGGGTGGGGCTAAGAGCCACCAGGAAGGTGGAGTGCCCTGTTGTGGTAGGGTAGGAGGCTAGACAGTGGGGTACCCTCAGGACCTCTTGAGAGCCAGCTCTGTAAGATTTATGGCTGCCAGAACAGGCCAGACCCCTGGATATCACAAGAAGCCCACGGGGGCGCCGTGACGGGGGCCAAAGGTCCCGTAGCTAGTCTCTCCTGCTTAGATAGGAAGCTGGGAGGCCAGGGCTCAAGGGTGGCTTCTGACAGTCCGCACCTGGCCTCAGTCAATGAAAGTTCAGTGTTGTACTTGCCTCTCCCTTCCTGGGCCCAGCGCCTCAGCCTGTTCCTGGGTTGCAGAAATGAGGAAGTGAGGACCAGCTGCACGTGCAGCACAGAGGAACACGAGGACAAGAGAACCGAGGCAGCAGGGCAGTGTGAAGCCACATGAGAATCCCGAGAGGACTGCAGAACTCAGCCTAGTCCAGGACAGCGTGGCTCCCGGAGTGTGGTGTGTGGTCGGTCATGGCCGACCTGTGCAAGGTGTCACTGGGAGCTTGCACATGTGCCTGAGCCTTGGGGGCTCCTCTGTGAGATGGCCCAGAACCCTGTCCCAAGGTGGTAAAGAAATGTAGCTAGGTTGGTGGCCCCATTGGTGGCATCTTGGAAGACGAGGGAGGATTTGCTCTCAATACCAGGCCTGACATAGGGTCATTCTGCCATCCCACCCTGCTTAGAAGAATCATCCCAAAGGAAGACAAGGGTAGTAAGAGCAAGGTTTTTAAATGGATGAAACATGTCATCCCCTGGGACTTCTTACCTGCGTGAATTCAGGAGAGAGAAAGGGCAACCCCGCCCCCAAGGCAGCTAAGGATTAATGGAAGGCTCCTGACCCTAGCCCAGACTCTTCTTATCTTTGTCCAGTTAACTCAGTGCCCTCACCTGGCCCCACTCAGACCTGCTGCTCAGGGAACTGGCTCTTCAGGCCATGGATACACAGACACATCTCTGGCCATACAGAATCCTGCAGCTCCACTCCAAACCCTTCAGCTTGAGAGAGAGAGAGAGACTGAGGCTGTCCTGTGGCCAACACCTGGCATGTGTCTACTAAGTACAGTGTATACATGACACCCACGCCAGCTCTGCTTTCCAGGAGCACCCAGTCCAGATGGGGGCCAGGAAGGGAGAAATATAGATAAGGGAGGTGCACTCCAGCCAGCTCTCTAGGATGGGTAGAGTTGCATCCAACCAGAGTTTAACACCTGCCCTTTGAGAGAGCTAGGAAGACTTCCCTGAGCACTCCTGCGGCATGCCCAGTCTGAGGGCCTGGAGGAAGGCTTTCCCGAGCACTCCTGCGGCATGCCCAGTCTGAGGGCCTGAGCACTCCTGCGGCGTGCCCAGTCTGAGGGCCTGAGCACTCCTGCGGCGTGCCCAGTCTGAGGGCTGCCACATGCACCATGCAAGTCCCAGACTGGGTGCTGTTGGGGCCTAGTACCCATACTTGAGGGGCAAGGCTCAGTAAATAGGTAATTACTCACAAGGCTGGAGTCTCCCCCTTGCAGAGAGCCTGGGAGGGCTCTGAATGAGGAGGGAAGGGATGGTGGTGTCCCTTGAGACTTTGTCTCATGGCCACAAGAAGGGCAATACAGGTGTACGGAGTCTGAGGCCAGCAGGCAAGGGCACCTCTTTGCCTGGTGGATGCAGGAACTGGACCAGGGCTTGGCAATGAGGAGACAGGTGTGTGCTGAGGACACCAGAGCTGGGGCATCCCAGGACACTTTCAGAGAAGATGCCCAGTGGGACCCAAGAACGGCCACGCTGCCTGAGTCCCACACCTCACAGGCAGGCTGCACTTAAGGTTAGCCACAGATCCAAGAGCAGACTGAGGAGGAAGCTCTGGTCTTGAACCAGCCCCCTCACTACTTCCACACCAGCTGGTGGCCACACCCCCATGCCTGGAAACCTGTTACCCTTGGGGTCAGAATCTTCCAGGGTAGTTGCTACTAGGGACCTCCAGGCTCAGTCAGAGTCACTCCCAAATGACTCCCAACCCTGCTCCAAAGGGTCATCACTGTCTCCCCGCGCTTGCACCCGTCCCTCGACCCAACCTCGCGGGCTTGCCGAAGCCTCGCAGACACTGTGTGGAGGCGGAGCCTGTGACTGTAGAATCGGGTGTCCATTCTTGGGGCACTTTGGAAGCCCCTCCATCTTCCCATTTGGCAGCCTGAGTGTGGCGCTGGCCCTTTAAAGCCGATCAGTGTCTGGCTTTGAGGGGGGAAAAAAAAAACCCAGATTTCTGTCGTCTGCTTACAAGCCTGGCCTTGGGAGGAGGGTCACTCCAGCCCCCAACTGGGGCATTGGAAGGGCAGGTGGAGCCAGTAGCATTGATTGCAGTAACCCGATCCCGCGGGGGAGGCGGCGACATCGCAGCGCGTCGGGCCGCCTTGGGAGGAAGCTGCCCGCCTCTGAGGGTTGGGCCAGGAAGAGTTGGGGCTGGGGCCCGGGTCGGCAGCTGCGGCCTCCTCTCCGGCCCATCTATTTTTAATGAGCTCCCCAGGCTTCTGCAGCCGGCCGGATGCAGAAAGGCAGGCCCAGTTGGTGGAGGCCAGGAGCCCCAGCCCTGCCTTGAGCTCTGACCCCCCCATCCTTCTGGGCATGAGAGGGCAGTCCTGGAGCCCCGCAGCCCCCTGGCCGGGCAGGGCTCTCCATGCAGCTGGTGCTGAAGATGGATTCAAGCCCAGACAATGACAGCTGGTTGGAGGATCAGTGGGAGCGCTGGTAGGGTCCTGGGGGCTGACCTCAGGGTGGGGGAGGGGTGAGTCAGTCCGGAGGCGCTCCATTGAGCTCAGGGCCCCTGTTCAGACTGAGTGAGGTAGGTGGCAAAGGTGTGAGTCTTCCAGGTTTCTGGGAGCTGCTCCTGCCCTTCCTCTCCTGGGTGACCTTGGCTGAGCTGTGTACCTCTGCGCTGTGCCTAATCTCCTGGTCTCTGGGAAAAGGCACAGGCGTTCTCTCCAACTCCCCAGATGTCCCTCTCACACTAAGCCAGACAGAGTGCCAGGGCTAGGGTGAGCAGGTACAGGGGACAGGCAGTCCCCACAGTGGCTGCTATCTCAGCAGTTCCAAAGTGGGCACACAGGCTGGCCTGGGCTGCTGGAAGCTTGCGAGTGTTCTGATACCCGTGTTCTTTGTGGGCTGTCACAAGCCCAGGCCTTCCCTGACCCCATTTAGTCAGGGTCCTTGCACTAGATGAGATTGTATGGTTGGAGACCAAGAACAGAACAGGAAGCTATAGTTTTTCTTAGAACAGGCCGATCCCAGGCCCCCCTCACTATTCCCTGGCTCAAGGGTGTGTGTTTTTATGTGTAAGAGAAAGGGGTACTGGCTGTGCCTTCTGGTATCCCTTTGGTTCTTGTTACTGTGGACTGCAAAGGTTTCTCTGCTCTGGGTACTTCTTGGGGTTGAACTAGCCTTGGCACTTGCTTCGACCATGGAGGCATTTCTCCAACAGCGCTGAGGCTCTGGACAATTGGGTCTTCTAGGACTGTCTTCTGGTTGGCAGCAGGATGGAGAACTCCCATCCGGTGATGCTGGAGGAACCTAGAGCTGCCTCCTCCGCCACCTTAGGTGGAAGCCTTTTGGCTCCAACCCAGATCCTCCCTCTGCCACTGCTGTAGACAGACTGAATCCTCCATCTGGGAGCTGTCACCTGCCTTCCAGAGGCTTCCCCTGGGAAGAGGAAGATAGCTGTAGGCTTAGTCAAGGCTTAGACCTCCCGGGTTGTAACTTTGGTTTCTGTCCCCAACAGGCTCACCCACGACATCAGTCTGGAGGAGTTTGAGGATGAAGACCTTTCAGAGATCACTGATGAGTGTGGGATCAGCCTGCAGTGCAAAGACACATTGTCCCTCAGGGTAAGGCTAGGTCTGGAGAGTCTGAGGGGGCTGGGGGCTGGGGACAAAAGTACCGCTATAATTACAAAGGAGTTTTCAAGTATGTGTGGCATCCCTAAGAAGAGAATTAACAATGCAGGAAGCATCTAGTGTAATGTTTGGCACATCTTGGGTGCTTAATCCAAAATCCTACTGTTTTGTATTGTTTTCTCAGTGCTATAGCAGGAGCACTTCATTTGTTTTCAGAGAGAGCAGGAGGGCTTGGGATGCAGGACAGAGGCCCTGAGGGCCAGAGTGAAGGGAGGGGCCTTTCAGGAGCTTCTTGGCAGAGGCCTACAGCACTACAGGGTGGAGTCTGGTAGAAATCTGCAGTTCTTTGGGCAGGGAAGGGAGCCATGGTGCTGCTGGACTAGCTCCTGAGGCCACTGCCGCCACTGCACCACCCTGACCACACTACCAACATTTTGGGCTTTCAGTGGTGCCTGCCAAGGGCTTGTTCCAGTATTGGTATTGCTCTGCGCATCTTGGCTTTACCATAATGACAGGCTGTCTCCTGTCCTTTTGAGTGCCAGGGTACCCAGGATAGTGGGAAATCCTTGAACACAAACCAAGGGCTTGCTTGCAGGATATGGAAGACAGCTGCACTGGGTTAGGTATCAGAGTCCACCACTTTATCTAACGAGGTAGTTAAGTAGCTAGAGTAGCATTTAGATAGCGGTGGTGTCGCTAGGGAAGGGCATCTGTCTTGGCGTTGACCTCCTGCTATCCCTAGCACTTCTAGAAACTTCCAGGCAAAGCCGGACAGCTGTGGCACACGCCTTTAATCCCAGAACTCAGGAGGCAGAGGCAGGCAGATCTCAGTGAGTTCGAGGTCAGCCTGGTCTACAAAGTGACTTCCAGGACAGCCAGGAATGTTACACAGAGAAACCTTGTCTCAACAAACAAAAAACCTTCAAGGCAAAGGAAAGCAAGCCATTTTCCATCCCCATAGCCAATCCTGTACCTTCTGGCTAGGCCAGAAAGGATGGAGGCAGAAGCCATTTTTTCTGGGCTTGGGGAGTGGTACCAGAGCTGGGCCATACCTGTTCTGGGGTTTGAAACTCTCCCACATGCAGGGCTTTCAAGAGGGTCTTCTGCAATTAGCCAGAGCCACCTCTACCCTACCCTAGTAGTGCTAGACTAACTAGGGAGATCCCCAGGTGGGAGCCCAGTCAAAGAAGTCTCAGCGCCCCCTACACCCCCCCCCCCCGTACACTTTACAGTGTCCTCTCCTCTCTGGTAACCTGGAGTATAGGCCCAGCCAGCACTTGAGGGATGAAGAGTCAGGGGATCTGTCCAAGGTGCCAGGAGTTAGTGCCAACAATGAATGTAGCAAATAGTTTGGGGCTCTAAAGGCAGGGTTGGATGAGGAAGTGTGCACGTTTGAACTGACTGGGAAGAGCTCCCCCTCAGAGTCCATCTTGGGGTCCAGTCAGGACCTCCGGTCCCCACTGCAGTCTTCCTCACCTGGCTAACGAGCACTTTTCCCAGTTTGGTTGAATGGCCCCTTCAAATGCCAGTTATTTCACCCACCCCTATTGGGGGCGGAATTCCTGGGCGACCCCTAGGTCTCCATGGCAACAGTGGTGATTTCACTCTGGGCTCGGCTTACCACCTGGGTGAGGTCACTGGCCGTTGTCAAGGGAACGGGAGGGTGCAAGGAGTCGGGAGGGGGGACCGTGGGAGCGGAGAGGCGTGAGCGAACTTCTGGCCTGGGGGTGCGGCCTCGCTTAGGGGCGAGGGGGAGCGGTCTAGTGCTCGGGTCTTTGCTCGGCTCCCTGTCTCCCTCCCCTCGCAGTCGCGAAATGGACTCGTCCGGTGGGGAGGCGGGGCACGGAGGCATCAGACCCGCCCTTTCCGAGAGACCCCTCCCCCGCTCCCAAGGCCCCTCCCCTGACTCCCCTCCGTCCGCGCCGCGCAGCCCCCGCGCGCCGGGCTGCTGTCTGCGGGTGGCAGCGGCAACGCGGGGAGCCGGCTGCAGGCGGAGATGCTGCAGATGGACCTGATCGACGCAGCAGGCGACACTCCCGGAGCCGAGGACGACGAGGAGGACGACGACGAGCTCGCCGCCCAACGGCCTGGAGTGGGGCCTCCCAAAGCCGAGTCCGGCCAGGAGCCGGCGCCTCGCAGCCACGGCCAGGGCCCGGGCACCGGCAGCGGGGACACCTACCGGCCCAAGCGGCCCACCACCCTCAACCTCTTCCCGCAGGTGCCGCGGTCTCAGGTAAGGCACATCTCGGCGGGGCAGAGCTGAGGGGGCGGCGCCCGGGGTGGACAGGGAAGATGGAGGGGCGTGGGTGGGCCTTGCTGGTGGTGGGGTCGAGGACCCTGTCACGGTGCCTGGGAAAGGACAGGTTTTCTGCAGGGAGGGCCAGAGGAAGGACTTGACGAGGGGGCAGGAAAGTCCTAAGAAGACTGTTCAGTTGGCTGGGTGTGGAGCCTGGAAAGGGTTGAAGGTGCTGCCAGGGATTCGAGTTGGGAGATTTGCAGGAACCTAACAAAGGAGCTGGGTTCCTCCGGCTGTGACAAGGTCATCCTTGGGATGGGGGCTTCTGTGAAGGTTGAGGCAGCAACAGCGCCTGGAGAAAAGAGCATCTGAAATGGGGTGAAGCCGGGAGTGGGAGTTCAGGGTCTGCAGCCAGTTGGGCATCTCAGCAGCTGGGCATTCCAGAAAACAACACTAGAGGGCGGGGGGTGGAGTTGTTTGACTGAGTTGGGGGCCTAGGGCCCCTGGCAGGTGGCTGAATGCCAAAGAGGGCTGCCTTGACCCATTGTCTTGTATGCCTAGGCAGGAGAGGTACTGGGAGGGAAGGAGCTGGGGAGGTGGAGCTACTGGTGGATAGTTCAGGGGCTTCAGGGAAGAGGTTGCTCCCTTTCCCAGTATCTTCTGGCATGGATTCTGGCAGCTCAACTCATGAATGTGTGTGTTGCTTATGGTGTTCCCTGGAGAGGGAGCCCAAGTTGTGTGTGGAGAGTCCTGCTCAGGGGTCCCAGGAGGCTAAGGATGTGGGATGTGTGAGCATTCTGAGAGATCCAGGAAGTAGGACTCTACATCTGCCATTCCTTAGTCACGTGGGGTGAAGTGGGGGTGAGTGTTATGGAGTCATGGTTTGAATGATTCATCCAGGCCCACAGGCCAGCTTCTGGGGAGACCCTTCCTTGTGCCAGAATGTACCCACCACTTTGCTAGACCCCAGGTTTCTGAGTCTGTCACCCTGTCCTTCACCAGGCTGGGTTTGAGCATCAGAATATGGCTTCCCTCAGTATCTGAGGCTGCTGTCTAACTCCCTCCGCATCCGCTCCTCAGCACCCACACTGGCCAGCACCGCTATTGCATCTCTTGAGGGTTGTCTCCAAGCCAGAGGCCTGGGGGAGGGCGGTAATTTCCCACCCTGCCTGCCTGCTAGGGGAAGGTTGGCAGAGAGGCCTTGGGCAAAGCCAGATGGGGTGGCCTGATGGGGGCAGGCCCAGGACCTCCCTGTGCCGGGCACTGCTGGCTGCCTCTTCATAAGAGCCTTTTGTCCTCTGCACAGGACACGCTGAACAACAATTCTTTAGGCAAAAAGCACAGTTGGCAGGACCGCGTGTCTCGATCATCCTCCCCTCTGAAGACAGGTAAGTGAGACTTCTCCCTGAGCTAGAGACCCAGCGGTCCTCACCTGGCCCACCTGGGCTGAGGTCACCTGGGAGCCAGAGACTGACTGCAGAGCCTGCCGATGGAGGACAGTTGGGAAGAGGAGGGACAAGTGTCTGGAGTGGGTCCAGCTCTCAGTACCAACTTGTCTGTCCTCTAGGGGAGCAGACACCGCCACACGAACACATCTGCCTGAGTGATGAACTGCCACCCCAGAGCAGTCCTCTTCCCACCAAGGATCGAGGCACCTCCACCGACAGCCCTTGCCGCCGCAGCGCTGCCACTCAGATGGCACCTCCAAGTGGTCCCCCTGCCACTGCACCTGGTGGCCGGGGCCACTCCCATCGAGACCGAATCCACTATCAGGCAGACGTGCGGCTTGAGGCCACTGAGGAGATCTACCTGACCCCAGTGCAGAGGCCCCCAGACCCTGCAGAGCCCACCTCCTCCTTCCTGCCACCCACTGAAAGCCGGATGTCAGTTAGCTCTGATCCAGACCCAGCTGTTTACTCTGCAACTGCAGGACGGCCACACCCCTCCATCAGTGAAGAGGATGAGGGCTTCGACTGCCTGTCATCCCCAGAGCGAGCCGAGCCACAAGGAGGGTGGCGGGAAAGCCTTCGGGAGCCACCCCCGCCTCCACGGGCCTCACTGAGCTCCGACACCAGCGCCCTGTCCTACGACTCGGTCAAGTACACACTGGTGGTGGATGAGCATGCGCAGCTTGAGCTGGTAAGCCTGCGGCCGTGCTTCGGAGACTACAGTGACGAGAGCGACTCTGCCACCGTGTATGACAACTGTGCCTCTGCCTCCTCGCCCTACGAGTCAGCCATTGGGGAGGAGTATGAGGAGGCTCCTCAGCCCCGGCCACCCGCCTGCCTCTCAGAGGACTCCACGCCGGATGAGCCTGATGTGCACTTCTCTAAGAAGTTTCTGAATGTCTTCATGAGTGGCCGCTCTCGCTCCTCCAGTGAGTCAGTGAGCAGGGGATGGCGGGGGCTCTGGCCAGGGAAAGCTGAGATGGAGTGAGGCCTCAGATACCACATAGTCTGAGAGCAGGCCAGGGCTTTCTACTTGCCCTAAGCTGAGGCCACCTCCTCTAGCCTATTGACTTCCTACAGGTGCTGAGTCCTTCGGTCTGTTCTCCTGTGTCATCAATGGGGAGGAGCATGAGCAATCCCATCGGGCCATATTCAGGTGAGGGCTGCCCCCTTCCATTGCCCCTGCCAGCCCATCACTGGCATTCCCTCAGCTGCTGGGGGACGGTATCCCCTTGTAGGAAACTCAGCTTAGAGACAAAATGATGAGGTGTTATGAGGAAGCTGGATCTGTGCGCTGAACCTGGTTAGAGGCCAGAGATGCCTGCCCTGCATAGAACCTGTGCCCCATCTTGCCTCCTCTAGGCAAGGTGCTCACCTTCTTTGGGCTTTTAGTTATCAAGGCCTATGTTCCCTTCCTCCCTGGCCTCTGAAATCCTGGGTGGCAGATGCATATCTGAGTGCCATGTGTCCCTAGGAGGCAGCATTGTGACAGGAGCATGGGCATTTTGCAAATGTCAGTGGCTCAGGGTCCCAGATTGGGTCTGGCTAAAGAACCCTGATGCCCTTGGGGACAGGTTTGTTCCTCGACATGAAGATGAACTTGAGCTAGAAGTGGATGACCCTCTGCTGGTGGAGCTGCAGGCAGAAGACTATTGGTACGAAGCCTATAACATGCGCACAGGAGCCCGAGGTGTGTTTCCTGCCTACTATGCCATTGAGGTCACCAAGGAGCCCGAGCACATGGCAGGTAGTACTTCCCTCCAGTTTGGTCCCACCCACCCCTGCATCTACCCACCAAACTTGGCTGCTAGTGAACATGCACCCCAGGTCTTAGCTAACCAGGGAGGAGAGCAGAGGTAATTACAGTAAGTGAGGCCCAGCCAAGTAGCACCCCCGGCTGCCTGAGTCACTTCACAGGCTGCACTCTCCCTTCTTGGCCTGGCTCTGAGCCCCATGCTGAGGGTTCTCTTATTGTATGGTTGCTTTCCAGCCCTTGCCAAAAACAGCGACTGGACTGACCAGTTCCGGGTGAAGTTCCTGGGCTCCGTCCAGGTTCCTTATCACAAGGGCAATGATGTCCTCTGTGCCGCTATGCAAAAGGTACCCAAATCTGACTCCTTGCTTTTTCCTGGAGCATCTATGCTCAGCCAGCCCCACTACTGGGGAAAAGGACATGGGTCTGGAGGCGGTGCTGTGATATGAGGGATCCAGAGAGAAACACAGAGCTTCCCTGTGTTTCTGTCCCTCCTGCAGATTGCCACCACCCGCCGGCTCACCGTGCACTTTAACCCACCCTCCAGCTGTGTCCTTGAGATCAGTGTCAGGGGTGTCAAGATAGGTGTCAAAGCTGATGACGCTCAAGAGGCCAAGGTGACTTCCTTCAAGCCCCAGCTCTCCTGCCCCATATGTTTCTCCTATCCCCACTTGCCCCTCCTGCCTGCTTCCCCTGCGAGCTGACTGTCTTGCTTCTCTCGTCCCTCCTGTAGGGAAATAAATGTAGCCACTTTTTCCAGCTAAAAAACATCTCTTTCTGTGGATACCATCCAAAGAACAACAAGTAAGTAGGAGAGGCAGACAGAAGAGTCCCAGTGGTAGGCTTGGGCCATCGTGGGTGGGTAAGGGTAAGAATTTTGTCTCACAGATGCCTGCCTTCCCACAGGTACTTTGGGTTCATCACCAAGCACCCTGCTGATCACCGGTTTGCCTGCCATGTCTTTGTGTCCGAAGACTCCACCAAAGCCCTGGCAGAGTCTGTGGGGTAAGTGTGTGTGTGTTGGTAAGGGTCTGCCCAGGTAATGTGCCCTGTCACAGCCCTGGCATTTCCTCCTGTGCAGTGTCACTGTCACCCTGTCCTGGAAGAGGCTGGGAGGTCCTGAGAAGCCCAGGGTCTGGGGCGCTTCCTTGTTAGTTAGCTGCTGGACTCTCTCAGCCAGTCCGTTCCTCTCTGGGAGATGAGTGCTCAGAGCACAGAGCTGCGCTGTCCCGGAGTTCTAAAGTGCCTTTGGGAGAACCTGGGTTGAGGCCCTGGTCACCCCAGCTATCCCCCATTTTCCAGGCGTGCATTTCACCAGTTCTACAAGCAGTTTGTGGAGTACACCTGTCCTACAGAAGACATCTACCTGGAGTAGCGGCGCCCCCACCCTCTGCAGCCCCCAGCCCCAGGCCAGTACTGGGACAGCTGGCTACGGACAGGACGTGGCACTGCCACAAGAGAATGGGGAAATGAGGGCTGTTTGTGGGGGGACGGGAGAGGCAGATGCAGTTTATTGTAATATATGGGGTTAGATTCATCTATGGAGGACAGTACAGGCTCTCTGAGGACTGGGAAAGGATGGGGCTGGGAGGTCAGGCCTCTGACCACAAAGGGATCCCCTAGGAACAGAGGTACTGCCCCATCCTCGGCCTTGCTTCATGCCAGGGACCCCAGCTTCTCTGGCACTTGGCTCCTGCCTTGACAAAGCCCATTCCACCTGGAAGCGCCCATCCTCCTGTTCCCACCTCACCTCGAGCCCTGAGCTCAGGCTGAGCCCCCGCCTCCCAAGGGCTTTCCAGTACGGAAATGACATACAGGACAGCGAAGACCCTGTTCTCAGCTCTGACCTCCAGCCTGGCCAACTTGCTGGTCCTGGCCCGCTTGTGTGCGCTAGGAAGGAGAGGTTACAGCAAGCCCTGCCTGGCAGGAAAAGGCGGCCTCTCAGCTGGCCCCAGCCAATCCCATGCTGTCTTGTCACCTGGCGACCACCATTAAAGTGCCATTTCCTGTCTGGACCACAGTGGGTGTATTTACTTGGACCCCTGCTGGGCCTTCTCACCACACACAGGCTAGCAAGCCAAGCATTCGCTGCCCAGAATAACTTTATGCGGGTTCCCATCACAGATTCACGTCATAGTAATAGTCAGCCATGTTGGGCCCGTCCCGCTTGCGCTGCTGGGCCTGAGAGAGAAGGGGTCGGGGCCCTCGTGGCCACGGGTGCTTGGGTCTGACCCCATAGTCTAAAGAGAGAAGACGATAATGGTGGAAGGAAGCGTTCCTGACTTGGAATGGGGCTGTAGTCAGCTCTGAAGTGGCAGTCTGGGAGTAGGAGACACAGGGCTTGGCCCTAGGGGCCCTCTAGGGGCATCTGCTGTGGAGGGTGGGAGAGGAGAGAGAAATACTACCATCCACTAGGTCTGAGAGCGGCTGTGAGAGTTCCAGCGGGGCTGAAAATTCCTCAGGAACAGATCGCTGAGACCTATGGGAAATGTCGCTGTGCTGAGCTGAGCCCTGGCACCAAAGGCCACTGCCACTTTGCTTTGAGCTACAGCGCAGGTGAAAACTTCATAAACTAACCCCTCCCAGGATAATGGTCAGCTTCGCCCAGTCTTCTAGGCCCTGAGGCTCTGGCCTTACCTCTGGGGCTGAGGTCGAAGGAGTGCACCTGCCAGGATGAGGTAAAAAAGGAAGAGACTGAGCCCAGTCCTGGGGTACAGAGCCCCCAGCATGGCAAGAACCGTCTCCTACAGTCCCTACTGTGGCTTCTACCTGCCCCTCCCCCAGCAGGATGGAACTTGGTGCCAATTCTCAGGGCCACCTCACAAAGGACATTAGTTCCAGGGCTCAGCACCAGCACTACCTCTCTCTGCATCCTGGAGAAGACTGTTTGTTTGTTTCTCAAGACAGGGTTTCTCTGTGTTAATGTCCTAGCTGTCCTGGGACTTGCTCTGTAGACCAGGATGGCCTTGAACTCATTGACATCTGTCTACCTCTGCCTCCCAGAGTGCTGGGATTAGAGACTTTTCTCTGTGTAGCCTTGACCATCCTGGGACCCACTTTGTAGACCAGGCTGGCTTTGAATTCAGAGATCTGTCTGCCTCCACCTCTGCCTCTCAAGTGCCTGGAGAAGACTCTTGTCCCACACAGCTGCTTTAGTATGGTGTCCCTGCCAGGATACCTCCCTTCCTCGCTTCTAGGGACCTGGAATCCCATATGCTATTCAACTCCAAAGCCTCATCCATCACTCTTGACTCCTGGATGCCACCATATTCCTCCCTGCCCACAGTCCCCATGGTCTGCTGGTCATTCACCCCCTGCTCCACTACTCTGATTGAGCCTCTCCCATGTCCCTGCTGACGTCCCCCACCCTTTCATCTTTGCCCACCGGGCTGTTCCCTGGGCCTCATGGCATCCACTCCTCACGTCTGCAGCACGGCACGTGAACATTGTGCTCCAAGACCCTGCCCCAGCTGCAGGCAGGAAACTGATGTTCTGGGTGAGGGGTGGTGTGGTGGCTAATCTCTATCCAGCTCCAACCTGATGAAACTGCTACCAGTTTTGAGTCTCACAAGCTGCCGGAAGGTTTTGTTCTCCTTTGCCATCACTGATGTAGGCGCTTACCACTGTGTAGCAACACCACTTCCATCTTCAAGATCCCAGTGTAGTATGTACATGGATGTACCTGGTAGTTAGGAACTGTAAGGCAGGGGACCACGTGTCGTATGGCGCCAAAGTCTGCTAGTGTACGTAAGAACTCGGGATGCTTGTGAGGCTGAGCAGAGGGTCACAGTTTCAGAGTCCACAGATTGACAGGCTCCCGCTCTGAGCCCAGGGCTGTGCTTCTCAGCATCACATGGTGAGCATGTCAGCTTGAGCTGGGCTATGAGAGCATATTGGAGGAGGCGAGGCCTGAAGGACAGGTGCAGACAGTGTTCTCCAAAGTCAAGAGGCACCACTGCTAGGAGGGCCAGGAACAAGGTGGCTGTGGCAGCTCACTCCTCTAGTCCCACACTGACTGCCATGAGTTTGAGGCTTGTCTAAAAGACAGAAAGGGACAAAGGAAGAGAGGGGAGGACAAACACTGAGGACAGTAAAGTTCAGGCCCACACAGCTGTGCCAGGCCCTCTTCTTTTCTCCACCACAGCCTGCCTAGCTCCAGCAATCTAATCTGTGCCAGAGTCAGCCTGCTGGGAGTCATTGAGAAGGAACTCCAGCACACACTGCCCATTTTCGTACAGACCCAGTTTGCACTCTGTCCCCTGTCCCAGTCCTGGCAGAGCTGACTTCTGCCATGGAGAAGAGCTTCTCCTGGAGAGCGTGGCTGGGCTTGCTGTTTAGCCCTGCAGCAAAAGGGGAAATAGGTCCTGGCTAGAAGGCTTACTAGGCCGTGGTCATCCGTGGCCTGGTTTCGCCCGTCTTCACCAGGGGCCAGTGGGAGAGAAGCGTCTAGTCACACAGCTGAGGCAAATCATGACCCATGCTGGAGGAGGCTAAGTCATTCTGCTATGCCAAGATGAAGCTGCCCCCGGACCTGAAGGAGGCTCCCTGCCCAGTGACAAGGAGCCGGCTGCAGTGGCTCCATATTAGGAAGGTGTGGAAAGGAACAGTGTGGTGATCAGGGCTGAAAAAGACCTGCCAGGGCAGGTGCTGGCTGGGGGACACAGAGCCACATGCTGGGACACGACCAGAGTCAGTTTTATTAGAGAAGAGGGACCTGGGGGACTGGAGGGCTGCGGCAGGCCCAGAGCAACAGAACACACCACGTGGCCCACTCTACCCACTCCTTGCGTGTCTGTCAGCCCCAACTGTAGAAATATATTTTCTGCCAGGAGGGCAGATAGTCCATGAGCGGCCCTGCAATGAGAAGGAAGGAGGAGTTAGGGCCAAGCCAGGCCCCTTGGCACTGCCACCAGCACAGCAGCTCACATCTGCACACCAGCTGTGTCTCCTGCCTTGGCCACGATGCTGGAGATGAGGTTCACAGACAAGGACCCCTGGCTTCAGGGGAGCTAAGGAGCGGGAGCAGCAGGTCTTCTTTATGGTCAGGTACTCAGCAGGCCCCAAGGCCCCTCCTTGCCTTAGCCAGAGCAAACTGTCTCCTATAATTCAGGTCACAGAGGCAGAAGAGGGTTTGCCACCTGCTGTGGCCTAATAATCCTACACACAGACACTCTTCGGCTGCCTCCCCACCTCGGTGGGTGAACTTAGGCCCCGGAACTGTCTGTCACCTCCCAATACTGATTTAGGTTTCACTCTTGACTGCCCAATAATCAAACCAAAAGGAGACAGCACACAGTAAGATGGGGCTGTTTGTGCCTCAGGGACACTCTACATCCACACTGTCCACCCACACTTACTCTCCACTCGGGGACACTCTACACCCACGCTGTCCACCCACACTTACTCTCCACTCGGGGACACTCTACACCCACGCTGTCCACCCACACTTACTCTCCACTCGGGGACACTCTACACCCACGCTGTCCACCCACACTTACTCTCCACTCGGGGACACTCTACACCCACGCTGTCCACCCACACTTACTCTCCACTCGGGGACACTCTACACCCACGCTGTCCACTCACTCTCCACTCGGGGACACTCTACACCCACGCTGTCCACCCACACTTACTCTCCACTCGGGGACACTCTACACCCACACTGTCCACCCACTTACTCTCCACTCAGGGACACTCTACACCCACACTGTCCACCCACTTACTTGCTACTAGGCCAACACCAGGGATGTGATCTGCAAGGAGCTGGAGCAGGAAGAGGATCTTGGCTCTGAACAGGAAAGAGAAACAGCATGGTGGGGTGGGGCAGACTCCTGCACATCAGGAGCCAAACACTTTTTTTTTTTTTTTCGAGACAGGGTTTCTCTGTAGCCTTGGAGCCTGTCCTGGAACTAGCTCTGTAGATCAGGCTGGACTCGAACTCACAGAGATCCGCCTGCCTCTGCCTCCCGAGTGCTGGGATTAAAGGCGTGTGCCACCACCTCCCAGCATGGAGCTAAAGACCTTTACTGACCACCAGGCACTTCAGAAAACGGGCTAGACAGACTGAAGTACAAGTCCAGATCGCTGGCACTAACCTATCTACAGCTGCACCCATGTCCACAGCTCTGTCCACCTGTCAGTCGGTACCAGCACAACACTCTCCTCCAGCTGCACCCAATGCCCACAGCTCTGTCCACCTGTCAGTCGGTACCAGCACAACACTCTCCCCCTCCCCTTTGCTGCCTTCATTTACCCTCTTTGGACCTTTGCTACGCTGGTGTTCAACAACAAACAGTGCTTCCTTCCTAAAGGTCACTTGGTAGCAAGGCCTGTCCACCCACACTTACTCTCCACTTGGGGACACTCTACACTCATGCTGTCCACCCACACTTACTCTCCACTCGGGGACACTCTCCATCCACATCTACATCTGTGGAGGAGGTAAACTGGTAGGAGAGCTGAGCTACACAGTGCCTCACAAGCCAATGTTCAGAGCAGTCGGGTCTAAGAAGGCGACATGCTGCTAAGGGTCCCCCTTGGCTCAAGGAGATGCTTGTTGCTTAAGATATGGGACTTTGGGTGGGACATGATGATACTGGGAACAGTGAAAGAACATGTATGGGGTGGAGGTGTGGTTCAGGGTAGAATACTTGCTTAGCATGTTTGACGCCTTAGGCTTGGTCACCAGCAACACTGGTGAAAAAAAGACCTAATATTTATCACATGCTCATTACATACCAAGCATGGCCAAACACCTGACCACTATTTGATCCCTGCAAATGGGTGCCATCACTATCTCCATTTTACAGGTGAGGAGCTGAGCCCATAAGTCTCACAGCCCAGCTCCTGCTCAGAAACTCCACCACAGATCATAGGTACCCTTGCAGGTCCTTTTGAAAGATTTCTCTGGCTAAAGCAGAGGCTTTGAGACCTCACAGGTAATCAGTGTGGGATGGGCCCAACAATGACAGCCTAGCTGGGGCCCCTTTGAAGTACAGCACCCGCTCTGAAAATGGATAGCCTATGGTGCAAAGAGCTGGACATAGGTGGTCTGCCTCAGCGGCGGCTTTGCAGAACTCCACCCCCAGTGGCTTCCCGCCAACAAGCACACGAGCTCACACTGGCCCGATGAGGGCGGGCGGTTCTAGTGGCTGCGTCCTGGGCAGCTCCAGAAGCAGCACTCAGCTGACCTCAGCCCTCTCCGTGCAGCATGGGCAGCCCTGCTGATATGGGGGGGAGGTGAGGAAGGCGCCTTACTCAGAGAAGCGGTCATAGAATGGCGAGCGCAGCAGGTAGTACAGCAGCAGGATTGTGCGGCGCCTTAGCTCTAGCTGCTCCCTTCGAGTCAGGCTCTTTCCGTTACTCAGGAGACTCAGGCTGTGGGGAGGGGATATGGGAACAAGGATGATCTCTGTCCCTGAGAGGGAAAGGGCTACAGACTGGGACAGCCAAACGGCACACAGAGTCCCTGCTGGTGCTCACCTAGTCACATCCACCACACCAGATAGTAGCCAGGGTGTCCATGACCGCTGACCCCAGAAGCCTAGACTGAGCACTGACAGTCAAGGTGTCAAGGATGTCCCCAGTGCACAGTCCAGCTCGGCTCCTCCCCAACCCGCCCCCAACACAGCTAAGGATACAGTGCAGTAGGGGCCGGGCAATATACAGAGACTCTGCAATGGTCTCCTGCAGCCCCAGAGATGTTGGGGGTGTGCTTAGTTCCTCCTGCTGCTGTTTCTGACGAATTTCCCACTGCTGGGGGGCTCCCCAGTGTCGTGAGTGCAGGGACGGGCCTAGAACAGAAGGACAGGCAAGTGAAGCAGGAGCTGAAGTGAGTGCTGGCAGGAGTGGTCCCGCAGGCTCACACTGACCTCAGCACCTATCTCCCACTTACTGTTCTGGAGGGTCCGCACCACTCTGTTTGACCGTTTCCCCACATAGGACGGCTCCTGGCTGCCTGGGCTGTGGTCACCATCTAGCAGGTACAGACAGAGCATAAAGTAAGAGGGACACATTCCTAGCAGAGCCCACAGAGAACATGAGTGCAGGGAATGCCTGAGGAGCTACTTAGAGAACACAAGAGCCTGTCCTGAGGCAGTAGTTGAGCCATGGTAATCGCACCCAGGGACTTTGGTTCAACAAGAAACCTTTCCACAGAGGGAAGCATTCTGGAACCTACCCTGGCCCATAGTCAGAGCCAAATAAGAACCCAGAGAGAAAAAGGGAAGGCCCAGCCCAACCATAACTACTGGGGCCAGGGGACCATGAGGCCATTCTCTCAATCCTCTGCTGGCAACGCGCTCATGTGGGAGGGGCCCATCAGTGTCCCCACTCAAAGGGGGGGGGACAAGGCTGACAGAGGAGCCGAAGCAGCCAGGTACCCTGACTCTTGAGCCTAAGGTTCATGATACAGAACCAGGCCCAGAGACAATGTTGGCAGGACACCTACTTCGCCCTAGTTCCTGAAGCCCAAAAGACAGAAGGAGGACTCTGGTACCACAAGTTCAGGCTTAGAGATGGGAATGTAGCTCAGTGGTAGAGTACTTGCCTCGCATGCCCAAGGCTCTGGGTGTGATCTTTAGGATCATAAAAAATAAAAACTCCCAAGTTTAAGTTCTGATTTTCTCCACACCTGTCTTTCTTGTTCTTTCTTACAGAATAATGGGTGCTGAGGTCATAGGAAATATGCTCCAAATCCACAGAGCAGTCCCATGTCCCATTCCACTTCAGGAAAGAGAAGCAGCTTACCCAACGGCTGTGCCTGAGTCTCCCTGTCCAGCGGAACAATGGGGGGTGAGGTCTGAATGCCAGCCTTGAACCAGATGAGCAGGAACATGCGCAGGACAGCCCTGAGTTGAGGAGTATAGCACAGATAGAGGGAGGCGGCCAGAAAGCAGGCAGCAAGGCAGCAAGGCTGCTCTGCTGAGCACCCTCAAAGCTGGCCTGGGTCACCCCACCTGAGTCCTGCCCTCCACAACCCAACCTACTTGGCCAGCTGGATGAGAGCAATGACGAGCCAACGGCCTACTTCACCCCACACCTTGGCAGCCCCCATCTCCATGAACACCTCCACACACTCCAGCACGCTCAGCCATGTCAGCAGCTTCTGCTGGGACAGCGACTGCAAGAAGCCCAGAGGTCAGGGAAGCTCCCTAGCCCCAAGCGCTGTCCTGGAGAAAGAGGGCCTCTCTGCGGGGGCTGGGGGGCTTCCCACTTTCCTAACACCTGAGTTCAGACACCATCCACTGCTGTGTAAGACAGGCTTTTCCAGCTCACACTTCGTGCATTCGAGACTGGGACAATTGACGGTCATAGGGACACGGGCATGTCTCACACTCTGAGACCGCAACGTGTGCCACACACGTGCTGCTCATTACTGCTTTCTTCCCGAGGCCCTGAGCCCCCACCCTCGGCTGCTGGCAGAACTCTCACCCCGGGCAGCTTTCTTCGCAGCTCCTTCCGAAGTATCCCGTCATTGAGCAGCACAAGCAGGTTAGAGGCGGAGTAGACTAAGAAGCAGAGCGTGGGCCTGAGAGGCGGGCTCTGATGGGGCCTTCGCCCTCACCCTCACCCCACATCTCTACGGATCACCGGTCACAAGTAGTACTCAGCTACCCACAGACTGTGTGGAAACCAACATGCCTCTTCCCCCACTTAGAGAGCCCTGCTCTCCTGAGGATGACATCTGAACCAATAATAATAATGAGCTGATTGCGGTGACAAGCTAGCCCTTGCTCTGCTGGACAGTGCTGGCTCCTGAGCTATTTAGAACTGCCCATCATGCTGTAAACAGCCAGGTGTGCGTCTCCACCATCTCACCTTTGCTCTCTCTGCAGGCTGTCCCCCTGAAGGTCTACATCACAACTACCTTTTAAAATCTACCTCATCCTTTCATGACCATCACTTCCCCCCAAACTAAGCAAACACGGCTGAGGCATCTATAGCATGGGGATTGTGGCATCTGAATGTAGCTCTGACATCAGGGACTATTCCCCAGCCTCGGTGACCTTTTATTTCCTCCACTGGACAGAACAACAGTCCTCCCTCACAGGTCTCCCAACTCGGAACACCAAGGGTCCTGCACAGTGGACAGTTGAACTTGTCTGATTGAGCATGGTACATCAATCTAAAGGGCAGTCCAGGCCCTGGAGCCAGGGCGATTATGTCCTCTGGAAGCCTTCCTCCTTCCCAGACTCCCCCTCCCCAGTCCAGAGCCCAACTCACCCAACTCAGACAGCTCGTGTGAATCGGAGAAGCGACCTGGGAAAGAAGGTACAGGAGGCGTTGGTGACCGTTTGTTTCACCCTGCAGCTTTGGGCCCCTTAACTTCCTGTCTGCCATAGGAACTCAAACACAGTGACCACTACCCTGAGTCCGCAGGGATAGGGCCGTAGGCGTCATGGGTCAGGGGCCCGAAGAGATGGGTCAAAGGTCAGTGTGGCACCTGCCAGCAGGTAACTGAGGCCCCGCACTGCAGTCTCCAGCTGGGCCGTGGCGGCTGGGTGACGAGTCACGTACTCCTGGTAGCGGAGGCCCAGAAGCCGCAGCTTCTCCATCGTGCTCCAGCCACAGACAGTTCCACCGGCCGACAGCACAGCTGGCGCGGCGCCCTGCGTCCTGCGCCCTCCTTCCTGCTTCCGGCCCTAAGCCCGCCTCCCAATTGCTCAACTTCCGCAGACCAGGACTAGCTAGACGTCCCTTCACCCCATCTCTAGCACCTCCTCCTAGTGACTGTGAGCTCCCACCCTTCCTCCTTCCAACCATTGGCTCCTCACTCTCCGCCCTGAAGCTCCTAGAGCCTCTGGCTTCCACTCGTCAGCCTTCTTGGTTGGCTGTTTTAGCGCCTGCGCAGTTGCAGCTTGGCGGCAGGCTGAACAGTTCATTCTAGAGAAGGGAACACGAAGCCTCAGACTTTCCCAGAAGATCGCCGAGAGGCTCGAGCGGGAGGGCAGGACAGCAAAGGACTTGGGATTTAAGGCGCAAGGAACCTCGAAATTGTCGTAAATGGGTCTCAGCAACCGTCAGTTTCCAGTTCCCCACAAAAGCCAGTGCCGGGGAAACTGAGGCAAACCTAGCCAGCAGATCTAGTGCAGTGGCTTCGGCTCCAGCTCCTCCAGGGTGGACCCCCAAAACCTGTAACCGGATGACTACTTTGGCGGAGAATACCCTGGCCTAGCCTTCTGCTCTCCACTTAGGATGAATCTGTGCATACGCTTCCCTTATCTGCACCTCGGTTTCTCCATCTACAAAATTATTTGGGGCCGACTTGGACCTTGAACTCGGAACGAATGTCAGCGTTTTCTGGCCCTTGGATGTATCTCCTGGCTCTCAGCTGAGTCCCAAGGGTGGGGGATCCACTCCTGAACCGAGCAACAAAGCTGCTAAAGTCAAGGCGCTGCAGAAGTGGAGGGAGGGACGGCTCCGGGGAGGCAGCTGATTGGCTGTGGGCAGAGGGAGCGAGGCAACTCTGCGGCACTGTGGACTCCGCCCGCGAATTTATGGTATCCGTTGAGTTGTAATACGTTTGTTTAAGACCATACCAGGTATTATCTTCAGACAAGGACAGGATATTTCCAATAAGCCCATTCAGTATATCACAAGCATGTACGGAAATGTCATCATGAAGTTCATTATTTTGGTTGGTTTGTTTTGAGACAAGGTCTCACTATATACCCTTGCTTGGCTGGCCTCAAATTCACAGAGATCCGCCTACTTCTGCTTCCTAAATGCTGGGATTTTTAAAGACCCGGGCCATCAAGATAGACGAAGCTCATTGTTTTGTACAATTAATAAACACAAATAAAAATGTTCATAAAGGAGCTAGAGAGATGGCTCAGGGTTTAAGAAATGTTCATTTAAGAATCTTTTAAATGCAGGGTGGTGGCCGTGCATGTCTTTGATCCCAGCACTCAGAAGGCAGAGGCCAGTCTGGTCTACAGAGCGAGTTCCAAGGCAGCCAAGGCTGTTATACGAAGAAACTCAGTCTCAAAAAACAAAAACAAAAATTTTTTAAAAAGCTGGGTGTGATACTGGATGGAGGGCTTGGAGTAAAAGAGCACTTGTTCTTGCAGAGGGCGTGGGTTTGGTTCCAGCACCCACATAGTGGCTCATAACCACCTGTAATTCCAGTTTTAGAGGATTTGATACCTTCCTATGATCTCTGTAAGCACATGGCAGGCTCACATGTGGGTATACAGAAAGACATGCAGGCCAAACTCATATACATAAAATGCAGTGAGTCCTAAAATAAGAAGCCAGTCATGGTGGCTCATCCCTGTAAGAATTCCAGCATTGGGGAGGCAGAGTCAAAAGGATCGCCTTGCCCGTGTAGTGGGTTCTAGGTTAGCCAAAATCATTTTTTAAAAGTGCCTACTGGACTGGAGAGATGGCTCAGAGGTTAAGAGCACTGACTGACTGCTTTTCCAGAGGTCCTGAGTTCAATTCCCAGCAACCACATGGTGGCTCACAGCCATCTGTAATGAGATCTGATGCCCTCTTCTGGTGTGCAGGGAAACATGCTGCATATATAACAAATAAATAAATCTTTTAAAAAAAAGTGCCTACTATGTCTAGTCCTGATTGGAATGCTGCTTTAGTCTGAGCCGGAGCCGGGGTCTGTGCTGCTTTAAGCACCACACTCACCAGGAAGCCACAATCCATGCCCACTTCCTTCCTTCCTTTTCTTTGTCTATGTGGAGCCATGATCCTAGTATTGCCAACCATACTCATGCCAATGCCTGCAAACAAAAATTCAGGGAGAGGTGCTCCGAACCTAAGAAGAGTCCGTGGTATGGGCACAGTGAAAGTGGTTCCTCACCCATCCCAAATGCCCCACATACTCCTCACCCTGTTTGCGGTTTCGCTTGGTCCATCTTCACTGTCAACTTGGTGGGTTTAGGATCATGTAGAAACGTGCCTCTGAGTGTGTCCGTGGGTGTGCCTCCGGTTAAGAGAACCCAGCCTGGATGTTTGTCTCCTCATTCTCTGTGTTGGAGTCCTGAATTGAAGAAAAGAGAAAGCAACCTGGGTCCCAGCATGTGTCTTTCTCCGTCTCCTGACTGTGGCTACAACATGGCCAGCAACGTCAGGCTTCCGAAACCACTGCTGCCCACTAGGATGGATTATACCCTCAAGCTGTGAGCCAAAATAAATTCCCCTTAAGCTTGCTTCTGCCAAGTGTTGATTTTGTCACAGTTGTGAGAAAAGCAACTAATACATCAACCTCGTCAGATTGATAGGAACCCTTGTCCACAGATGAGGCCCAAGGAGGCCTGACTACTTGTCCCAGATAGCACAGTGAGTCCCTGACCAAAAGGCCTGTGGCACCATTGTCTAGCTCAGCATGAGCCGTGACATGATGAGACAGGCCTGGCTAAAATCTAGGCTCAGGAGCTCGATGACTTTACTGCCTTTTGGACCATTCCTGTGCAGCCCTCTGCTGCAGCTGGAGTGAGGTTGTGTGTGTGTGTATTTGTACTTGTGTGTACATGCAGGCGAATACAAGTGTGCAAGGTTTTATCAGATGGTCTTTTGTTCTGGGGAGGAAGGAGAGGCCCTGAGGACAGTGGTACACCACCTCCCCTTCACATCTCTCCAGTACAGGCTGGCATCGGCAGGGATGCCTGAATTTCCTCTCTAGGTCTGGAGCCTGACTAGAGCTGAGGCATGTGCTAGCATGGCGGCCGGGAAGGAGGCCCCTCCCCGCTGGATTCCTGCCTGGACCTGGCAGCAAGGCTGGGCTGCAAAGGCCTCTGGAGAGATTGGTCTGGATCCTCTCTCCTTTACTCTGTCCCAAGTCACAGGAGAAGAAAGACCAGTTGGACAGGCACAGATGAGGACACCAGAGACCCAGGGAGGGTGTTGGACAGATCCAAGTTCACAAAATAAAGTCCTGAGCAGGTCTGGCTCAAATGGAGGCTCAGCTCCAGGGGACTAGACTCATTGTGTCTCACTTTCCTCTGAAGGCTCCAAAAGGGCTTCTTGAGGGTCCAGCAGAGCAGACACTTCGTTCATTTCCCTACCCACAGGGTTACCATGATGAGAGCCGACAATGGGATCTCTAGACTCAATGTGTCCACTAACTCACATCTCTTTATGGAAGACTTAGCTTGGTCTAGGCTCTGCCTGTGACCCTATCTGCTCCTACACACTTGGAGCTCTCACAACCCCTCTGTTGAGGGTTATGGGGAGGGACCCTTTCACTTCCACCCACCACCCCGAACTTCACTCTAGGCTGACAATGAGGACGAAGCACTGGAATTCAAAGCCTGGACACAAGAGTTTTCTCTTAATTCCTACTCGTACAAGAGGCAGTCTTCGGTTTCCATAGCAACCTCCAAAGGCCCACAAGCTGATCCCCATCACCCAGAGAAAGGCATTCTGAAGACCCAGGGGAGGAGCCAGCCCCAGGCTGCTGTTTATGGGTCTGCCTCATTTTATACAGCTGATCTCGGGCTAAAGATCCAGCCTGTGCTCCTGGTGAGGCCTAGTGGAGTCCTTGGAGGGCAGGTCCGGTTTCTGTACAAACTGAATACCTGGAATGGGGGTGGGGGTGACCCACAGAACAGGCAGCTTCAGCTTCCCTTGACAAGATAAGCTAGAGACGTGGAGAGCTCTACATTCCGGGGGAAGGAAGGGCAGGGGCAGGTCCTGAGGTGAAAGACCCTGAGGGAAGACTGAGAAAGCAGTCACATCTGGGAGTCTGTGCAGGCGCAGTAGAGGGCTGCCTGCCACAGCCAATGGCCGAAGGCTGCAGGTTCCTGTCACTCTCAGGGACAATCTCATCTTGTGTCCTCGGGGTGGTGTGAGGATTAACTGAGTGAAGGCTTGGCAAATACTTAGCTCAGGGCCTGGCACTCAGTACGTGTTCAACCGACCATGGCAGGGCTCTTTCACAGCCCAGAGCTCCCTGCACCCCTATAGGGCCAGAGGCGTGCCTAAGGCCTGCTGAAGGCTGGAGGAGAGAAGAGGAAGGGATCCAGGCCTTGGAGCCTGGCACGATCAATGCACTCTAGGCAAGGGCGGGGGAATTCACGGCCCTGCCCAGGCGGCATCGAGGCCCTCTGCCAGCTCTTGTGCAGGAGGTGAGGCGGCCTTCAAAAGGGCGCAGTGCCGGTGTTTTCCAGTCCGCTGCTGGGCCGGGCTGGTCCACCTGGACTAAGGGCCAGGGAGGACGCTCAGGCTACAGGTGTCCCTAGCAGGGCCAGCCTCCAGTCGCCGACCTGAGCAGGTGTCTCCGGACATTCCTATTACCCCCGCCCCTCCCCCCCCGCCTGGACTCCCGCGGTAACCGGGCCAATCCTTTGATCCTGAGCTCCGGGTCACGGGTCCTTCCCCTTAGGGGGAGGGATGGGGTCCCAGAGCCAGGAGGGTTCAGGTAGCGGGCACAGGGCCATCCTGGATAGCTGTACCAGTGGCCCTCAGCCCTCCCGTGCCTTGGTGCAAAAGAGGATTGTAGGTTCCTGGCCGTTTTCGGAGCTGTCCGGTACGGGGGCAAGGGCGGAACCCTGCCAGGGTCTCCCCGCCCCTTCCAGTCCAGACAAGCAAAGGTGAAACCTGAGCCCAGGTTGGGGGCGGGGCTGACTCGCAGCTCTGCCCCGGTCCCCGCTACCAGGCGGTCGCAGGAGGAACAAGGCCTTCTTGGAGCCTCTGGAGCAGGTGAGACAGGCGGCTATGCCCGGGCAGGGAGAGCAGCCGTCGGGCCCCGCAGCCCAGCGCTGACCCTCCTCTGGTCTTGGTCCGCAGGGTCCCGTGATGGAGCCCGCTGCCTGGGGTCGCGCCCCGCCCTGAGTCCCTCAGACAGCCATGCTGCCCCGAGGGCGCCCCCGGGCACTGGGGGCCGCCACGCTGCTGCTGCTGCTGGTGGTAGTGGTTGGCTTCTTCCTGTTCGGCCGGGACCCCGAGTGTGAGCGCCGCGAGCTGAGCAGGCGAGGTGGGGACCTGGTGTGCCCTCTGCCTGCTCATGCCACGTGTCCTTTCAGACGGACTACAGGCAGCTGCCACCCTCGATGGAGACCCGTTCGGGAGCCGCAACCGTTCCACCTCCGATCTGCAGCCTCTACTGCCACCCAAGTGCGAGGTAGGTGCGCGTGGCCTTTGGTGGCTGCCATCCCCAGGGTTCCTGGCCCCAGCCCAGCCATCTGGGCATCTACAAGAATCAAAGCACCTGACATCTGACCACCACACCTGAGGACGCTTGGAATGCACGCCCCCTTCACTCTTCAGTTTCTCCACTTGTGAAATTGAGGCGTTGCCTCTAAGCAACCCTTTCCCCAGTTCTGATGTCTGGTGGGGGATACACTGTTCTAGACCAGGCTGGCCGGTAGACGTTGGGGACCGCTTCTGACCTAGGTGTTCCCTCCCAGCTGTTGCATGTGGCCATTGTGTGTGCCGGACACAACTCCAGCCGAGAGGTCATCACCCTTGTGAAGTCTGTGCTATTCTACAGGTACAGACAGGCCCCCTGGACGAGGGTCAGGAACCCACCCACAACGAAACAATCCACACCACTCTTCTGAGTTTGTTTCCTCATCCGAGGAAACTGAAGTCCCCTTCCTGAGGGTGGTGAGGGCGGGCTGGAGGCAGGGTATCAGAACACCCTCAGGAACTCCTTGTAGGAGACACGGCCTCCTCCTGTGGAGAGAATCCTCTATTGTTCCTGCACAGCCTTACCAGGTTGACGCTTTCCACCCAAAAGGAAAAATCCGCTGCACCTCCACCTGGTAACTGATGCTGTAGCCAGAAGCATCCTGGAGACACTCTTCCGGACATGGATGGTGCCAGCCTTGGCAATCAGATTCTATGATGCCGAAGAGCTCAAGGTAGGAGTCCACACACACACACACACACACCCGCCGCCACCCCACTCCTGCCCAGCTAGGCCCATTCACTCCTTACCCCAGCACTGGGTGGCCAGAGAGGAGAGGCCCTGTCCTACCAAACCTCCTGGAACCCAAATCTTTCACCTTTTGGGGGGACCATGGCTCGTTCCCACTGTGCCACTTAGTATGTTCTCCACCCCCCCAGCCGCTGATCTCCTGGATCCCCAACAAGCACTACTCTGGCCTCTATGGGCTAATGAAGTTAGTGCTTCCCAGCATCCTGCCTCTCAGCCTGGCCCGAGTTGTTGTTCTGGACACTGACGTCACTTTCTCCTCGGATATTGCCGAGCTATGGGCACTCTTCGCTCGCTTTTCTGGTGAGGCGCCTGCAACCCTGCCCTGGCCTGCCCCCTCCCCAACTTGCCCAGGCCCCTGTTGTGTACTAGCCCTGAGCCCACATCCCCAGGCAGCTCCCTCCTGCCTTCCTCTCCCAGACAAGCAGGTGATCGGTCTCGTGGAGAACCAGAGCGACTGGTACCTGGGCAACCTCTGGAAGAACCATAAGCCTTGGCCTGCCTTGGGCAGGGGATTTAACACAGGTGGGGGCAGAGGTGAGGGAAGCAGGGTAGGGTGGGCTGCTGGGCCTCAGTGGTGGGATGGGCACAGAATGCTAGGAAGCCCCCAAGAACTCTGCCAGTGCTGTGGACGGGACACTGGATGAAGAGAACCCTCCCACTTTGCCTGTTTGTACCAAATGACTGTGGCCAACTCATTGTTTCCTTTAAGACTCTGTTTTCTTGTCTATATCATGAAAAGAGTTAAGATAGGCCTGCCATTACCAACTGTGAGAGGATAGCTGGGAAGGGCTCCTCCTCTTCCCAAGGGAATTATGGGTGACTATGTCAGAACCCCAGAAAATAGTACTGTGTTAGCAATTTGGACACATTCTGAGAGGTTTGCCATTAGGCAATTTCATTGCTGTACAAACACCAGGAGGTGTATTTACACACACACAGAGGGTGTATTTACACACACAGAGATGGAGTAGCTTACTCTTCTCTAGGCTGTGGTGTGGTCTGGGAAGGACAGTGCTTATTGACAGGCAGGCAACTGTAATACAATGGCAAGCATTTGTGTAGCTGAAAATGGAAAAAGCATAAGAAAAATACTAGGTTGTAGATAAGGTTTTTTGTTTTGTTTTTTTTTGACTGGGACTCATGTAATCCAGTCTGGCTTTGGACTCATGGATCTGAGGATGGTCCTCCTGCCTCTCCCTGGTGCTGGGATTACAGATATGTGCTGCTTGGTTTATGCCGTACTGGGGCTCTAAACCATAGATAGGCAAGCTCTACAACTGAGCCTCATACCTGGCCCAGGCGGTGACTTTTACCTCACATACTCATGCACCATCCATAGTGCATACTCCTTCTGTTGCTGGCCAGATCACCTGTACCAGGTAAACCGTGCAGCCTGATGTAGTGCTGTTGCTGTTGCTGGTGATCCCAGGGTTTTGGGAGGCTGAGGCAGGAAGATTGCAAGTATGAGACCAGTCTGAGAAGCATAGTGAGACCCTATTTGAAAATAATAATTGTTTTGAAAATCTGTTTTATGTGTATGAGAGTTTTGTCTGCATGTATGTGTGTGCACTGCATGCATGCCTGACCCGGTGGAGGTCAGAAGAGGCTATTATAGCCTCTGAAACTGGAGTTATGGGGGTTCTGAGTCACCATGTGGGTTCTGGCAATTGAATCTGCATCCTCTGCAAAAGCAACACGTTTCTCAAACACGGATCCATCTCTCCAGTCCCTTGAAATAAAATTCAAAAAGGGCCTGATAGATGATTGCCTTAGATGTATGAGGGTTTGGGCTCCCCACGAGTACTGCAAAACAAATATTTCAAAAGATTCAGGATCTGAATGTCCCTGGTGGGCATGGCAACCTCTCTCCCTGTTGGCAGGTGTGATCCTGCTGCGGCTGGACAGGCTCCGGCAATCTGGCTGGGAGCAGATGTGGAAGCTGATGGCCAAACGGGAACTCCTTACTCTGCAGGCCACGTCTCTGGCTGACCAGGTCTGGAGGAGTCTTTGTGGGAGCGGCGCTGAGGGGCAGGCTGGGGGCTGAGGTGTGATGTCTGTCACTGTGTAGGATGTTTTCAATGCTGTCATTAAGGAGCATCCTGAACTGGTGCATCCCCTGCCCTGTGTCTGGAATGTGCAGTTGTCAGACCACACACTGGCCGAGCGCTGCTACTTGGAAGCAGCTGACCTCAAGGTGAGTGGAGATGGCAGGATGGGGGACTGTTGCTCCCTTCCTGTTCTAAATCCCTGCTGCTCACCTGGAATGCAGGTGATCCACTGGAATTCACCAAAGAAGCTTCGCGTGAAGAACAAGCATGCAGAATTCTTCCGAAACCTGCACTTGACCTTCCTGGGATATGATGGGAAACTGCTGCGGAGAGAGCTCTTTGGATGCCCCAGCCAGCTCCCTCCTGAAGCCGAGCAGGTGAGAGGGGCCATACCACCTTGCCTTTGGGAGGTCTTGCCCCTCTGTACTCAAGTGGTCTTTGGCTGGAGGGTATGATGTTCTGGACCATCCCTGTTCATTCTTTCCCTGGACCCTGCTCAGTTGCAACAGGCCATGGCACAACTGGACGAGGAAGAGCCCTGCTTTGAGTTCCGGCAGCAGCAGCTCACTATGCACCGGGTGCATATTACCTTCCTGCCCCACCGGCCGCCACCTCTCCGGCCCCACGATGTCACCTTGGTGGCCCAGCTCTCTATGGATCGGTGAGGGTGTGGAGGGCAGATCCGGATAGCACGGCATAGGCTGAGATGGGATTTGAGACCCGAGGGGTGTGGTAGTAAGATACTGGCCCCTGGAAGAGCCCCAGAAGTCGGAGACATTGGATATGATGGGAAAAGCTTGGGCTTTGGAAGTTTTTCTAGTGCCTAGAACTGTCCCTGGGTGCTGGGACCATGAATAAGCCTCAGCACTTCAGGTGGCTGTCAAATGTGGATGCACCTCCTGGGGGTTGTTGTAAGGATTAAAAGAGACCAGCTTAGTCACAGGAGGGGGCTCTGTAGCAGCTAACTTTGGGGAGGATTTCTAGCCACCCTGTGCTTCTGTGCAGGCACTGGGCTGACCACCCCCTCACCCCAGGCTGCAGATGCTGGAAGCCCTGTGCAGGCACTGGGCTGACCACCCCCTCACCCCAGGCTGCAGATGCTGGAAGCCCTGTGCAGGCACTGGGCTGACCACCCCCCTCACCCCAGGCTGCAGATGCTGGAAGCCCTGTGCAGGCACTGGCCAGGCCCCATGAGCCTGGCCTTGTACCTGACAGATGCAGAGGCTCAGCAGTTCCTGCATTTCGTGGAAACTTCACCAGTGCTCTCTGCGAGGAAGGATGTAGCCTACCATATAGTGTACCCAGAGGGCCCCCTCTATCCAGTCAACCAGCTCCGCAACGTGGCCTTGGCCCAGGCTCTCACGCCCTACGTCTTCCTCAGTGACATTGACTTCTTACCTGCCTACTCCCTCTATGACTACCTCAGGTGGGCCTGAAGGGTAGGAGAGGGGCAGCATTTGGGGTATACACTGTCAGGGTCAGGGTATCTTGGATTGTCGTGTCCCTGTTTCTTTCTGGGGCTCAATGGCTTCTGCAAGATGGGGCCTGTCTTAGGCCTTCTCTTTGGGCCACCGAGTCAGGGAAGCAATGCCTTACTTCAAACGGCAGTTTCCTGTATGGCAAGGCTATCTGTTTGTTTGGTTTTTGGTTTTTTGAGACAGGGTTTCTCTGTAGCTTTGGAGGCTGTCCTGGAACTAGCTCTTGTAAACTAGGCTGGTCTCAAACACACAGAGATCCACCCACCTCTGCCTCCTGAGTGCTGGGATTAAAGGCCTGCGCCACCACCTCCCGGCTGGAAAGGCTATCCGAAACAGCTGGGTTGGCTACCTGGGAGGAAGAGGCTGTGGCTCAGCAGGAGTGAGACCCATGGGCTAAGTGTTCCTTCTTCCCACATGGCCCTCCCCAGGGCCTCTATTGAGCAGCTGGCGCTGAGCAGTCTGCAGCGGAAGGCTGCTTTGGTGGTGCCTGCATTTGAGACCCTGCGCTACCGCTTCAGCTTCCCTAACTCCAAGGCGGAGCTGTTGACTTTACTAGATGCAGGCTCCCTCCACACCTTTAGGTAAGAGAGACCATGTTCTCCCCCACTGTTCCCATGCTGATGCAACGCACGCACACGCACACCCTGCTCACAAACTCCTAGCCTCAGTCCTGCTCCCACCTGATACTGTTACACAGGTACCATGAGTGGCCACAGGGTCATGCGCCCACAGACTATGCCCGCTGGCGGGAGGCCAAGGCACCATACCGTGTGCAATGGGCAGCTGACTATGAGCCCTATGTGGTGGTACCCCGTGACTGTCCCCGCTATGATCCTCGCTTTGTGGGCTTTGGCTGGAACAAGGTGGCCCACATCATAGAGCTGGATGCTCAGGTGAGGAGGGTACCTTGTTGCCCTGGCTGTGATCTGCCCCTTCCTGGTGCGCCATGGCACAAGTTTGCATTTGAGCCCTCACTTGCTCCTCAGTTCTCATTTGCTCCTCCCTAGATCAGCCCTGGCTTCTGTCCCCATTCTTCCAGGAATATGAACTTCTGGTGCTGCCCGAGGCCTTCTCCATCCACTTGCCCCATGCTCCAAGTCTGGACATCTCCCGCTTCCGCTCCAGCCCCACCTATCGGAACTGTCTCCAGGCCTTCAAGGAGGAGTTCCACCAGGACTTGTCACGGCGCTATGGGGCTGCAGCCCTCAAATACCTCACTGCCCTGCAGCCGTCCCAGAGCCGGGCCTGAGCTTGCCAAGCTGCCCTGGGCTCTCACACACACTCCCTGCAGACACTGGAGAGCCCTGGTGGGTGCCCACCTTTACTGCTATTTAAATTATTTTAAGGTTTGTCAGAGGGGCTGGGGTGGAGCATCTGTGGGGGTTCCTCGTTCTTCCCTTATTGCTGTTCCACCATTGGGGTTCAATCCTTCTTTGCCCCAGCTGGTTTGGGGCTAGTTCCCCCAATCCCCTTTCATAATAAAAAAAATTTAATTGGGGTTTTCTTTTTATGTGTGACTGTACTGCCTACATGTATGTATGTGCAAAAGGGCTTTAGATCCCCTGGAACTGGAGTTATAGGTAGCTGTGAGCCACCATGTAAGTGCTGGGAAACAAACCTAGGTCTAACCCCTGAGTCATTTCTTTCACCCCACAGTAAAGTTTTAAAAACCACTTTGTATACTCTCGCTGGGGAATCAAGGGCTCTTTAGGGTCTGTGGGCATCGGTGGGCAGTGGGAGTGGAGGACAGTCTGAACCCTCCAAGGCCACAGACTAGACACAGATATCTAACCCACACTTTCCCACCCTAGCCCCAAACTCAACACCAAGAGGCTGAGAGGCTTTATTTGGCTTTATTTAGTAAAATGTTAAAATAAATAAATACAAATTGATCGGCTGCTCTTTACCCCCCCACCCCCTCAAAACAAAAACCAAACAAACCAAACAGAAAGTTTGAAGCACAAAACTCCAAATACAAATTCTACCAAGACTGAAATCACAAAGGGCATGGACACAGACGGGACTGGGTCTGGCTGGCTCTGTCTCAGAGCTGCTGACTTCTGGTCTGCTCAGCCCTCCCAGCTGACTGCAACTCACCCTGGGCTGAGAGCGAGGACACTGGAGAGGGGCGCAGGGGCCAAGGCTGCCATGTGGAGTTGCTAAAGGTCCCACCCTGGCTCTCGGGACTCTCCACTCCTCAGGGAGGGTCGGCAGAGTCTTTTCAGAGGTCGCCATCTTGGGGAAGCGATGACAGGAGCATGGGCCAAGGGCAGATGAAAAAACGAGACTTGTTTTCTGCCAAGGGTGCTGGGATGAGGGGTGGGACAAGGTCCACAGTCACTTACACAGAGCAAAGTCGCCTGCATTCAACAGAAGCCATGGGCTCTGGAGAACCCAGTGTCCAGAAAGGGCCACTGGTCTATTCTACTGCAGCTCCTGAGAGGAGTGTCCTCAAAAGGTCAGCCCTTTAGTTAGGTAAGGTCCACATCTAAGAAGGGCCTAACGGAAGAGACCACTTAAAAGGTGTGAGCTGGGGGCTGGGGGTGAGAGTCAAGAAGGCTCCAACAGCCCTAAGAGGAAGGTGGCGGAGAGGCAGCGGTACATGCAGATAGACAGCTAGAAACCCTGGGTGAGTGTTGGGCACACATGACCCTTAACACTGCCTGTTGGGCTTCAAACAGGAAGCAGCAGCGGCTGGAGAGGTGGCGCTATAGGATACCAATCACCAAGATGGGGGCTAGCCGGAGGCTGCCTGGTGGTTGCCATTGGCTCCAGAAACAGGCTTTACCCACATAGGTAAATCCACCCAGGGATTGCCTCGTGGAGTCTTCCCTGAAGGGTGCCATCAGCAGACAGATAAGGAAGGAAGAGATGAGAAATGATGGAGTCAGCAGGATCAGAAAGAGAAAGGACCCTTCAGGTGAGAAAGGCGACCGTTACAGCCTGTGCCTGCCAGCCTAGTCTGGGGGGACAAAGGGACTCCCAGTCCTGGGCCCTCCAAAGCAACTACCAAGCCAGTGGGTCTTACACGTGTGGCTGTCAGAGCAACACACTGCAGGAAGGGGAAGGGAAGATGAAGGATCCCAGATGGTCACAGGTATTCACAGGTCTAAGTTGACACAGGGAAGGGCATGTAGATGGAGGAATAGGGCCTGCAGTGGACGCCTGGAGCAGGGCTACATTTTTACTCCACTCCAGTCAATGCAAGCAGCTCACTTCCAGCCGTCAGAAGCAATCTATACTGCTCAACTCCTGCACGGCCACCATCAAGCAGCTTTTCTGGGGCAGAGGCCTGTGTTGGCTGATGATGGCGTCTCAGCCTCTTTCCATCACAGGTAGGAACTGTGTGCCAAGTCCTCACCTATGGGCTCAGACAAGTCCAAGAGGGGGCTGGGAGGTTGGGGGAGCCAAGACAGGGCATCAGCCTGCTGCTGGTCTCTGATCTTCTGCCAAAGATTCCTCCAACTAGTCCAGGCATCTCCAACTAGACTTAGCACCTTAGCTTCTGAATAAGAAAAGAGGGCTCTTCTCTGCTCCCCTCAGTCAACCTGAAGCCAGAGGCCTGCATGGCCAAACTAGGGTGCCTCTTTTCAAATGCTGGGGAGAGGAATGGACGGCTGGTGTGGATGGGCCTTGCTCACTCTCAGAAGCACCCCTTGTCTGCTGCAGTTACTGTCAGGATCCAAGGAACTAACTGGGCAAGGAAGAAGCAAAGCCTAGTGGGCCTCAGAGAGATGCTGCTTGTGGACCTGAGGGCGGAGCCGAGGCCTCGGGCCCTTCACTCAAGCACATGTCATGGACACAGGTTCCCAGTGGCAGCGTGTATCTCAGTTAATTTCCCCATGGTACTGTGGGGGAGACGACTGAGTGTCTAAGAGTCTTGCAGAACCCCAGTTTTCCAGGAAGAAAAGGCAATAGGCCAAACAAGGCAAGTGTAGTGATTCTAGCCAAGGGACACCCAGGAAGCATGTGGGTGGGTGGAGTGGAGTGAACTCTGACCCTGGTGCCAGCAGGCAGAGGACAGCTGGGGCTTCAGTCTTCTCTCCTCAATGCAAGATGAGCGAGAAGGCCACCTAGGCTCTCAGAGACATGTGGACCCTCTCTGAATTCCCCACCCCCACAGCCAGGCCCCCAAAGGCGCCCGAGGTCCGCAATGCTGGTGGCTGAAGGACAGAGAGCAGCACCAAAGGGCGGTCTGGGTGGCGCCAGCCTGCACCCTAGCGAGGCCCAGACCGTGGGGTCTCACACCATGCACACTCCATTTTGGCTTCAAACAGGAGATGTGATCCCTGTACCAAAAAGACAGCACAGTCTGAGGAGAAAGGAGGTGGGAGGACCTGCCATTCTGAAGATCGGCCTACCAGTTTAGAGACACAAACACAGCAAAATGTCATTGTGATCAGCAGGTTCTGTGCTAAAAAATTATAACTACACGGCATTTTCTCCAGTTCTGACACCTTTTTAATATAAATCACTGTTTTTAGGAAACAAATAGCACTTTTGTAATTTTTTTTTACAATGTTTCTTACCTTGATCTTAATTTAAGTAACACTAGGAAGACCTCAATATCTTTTATTTTCCTTTTTAATTAAAAAAAAGAAAGTTGCTGTTGTTTTCCCCAGGTACAAAGATTTTTTTTTTGCCCTTGCATTAAAAAAAACAAAACAAACAAAAAACACCAAACAAACAAACAAAAAACCCAAAAAACCAAAAGCAAAAGCAAAAACAGTGCCGGACGCTGACACAGAACCCACGAAGACTCACTGACCTCACTGACACTATGACGCCTACTCTACCATGCAAGGTCTCGCTACCTTAACAGGACGTCAGCCTGGGAACAGCTGCTTTATTCCTTATTTTAGTTCTTGTTACAAAACAAAAACAAAAAAGATAAAATAAACAATGAAATAAAATGTTGTTTAAACAAAACAAGAACAGAAACAAAAACTTGAAGAAGAGAAAAGGGTCATCTCCACTCACACACACCTGGTCGTGCCACACACCTGGGTCATGCTGCTCTGCTCAGAACTTCTCTTCTTATAAATATAGAAAAAGGATGGAGCTTGTTTTCAAGTAAAACCTTTGATCCGCCTTTCTCCCTCCTGGACCACACACACCTTCCCTTCCCTGCTCCAGCAAGGCCTGGGGACCACCTGGGGCTGTGCACTACACTGAGCAGGGGGAAGGAAGAGGCTGCTGGAGGCTGGGGAGGGACCGAGGCTCTCCTGGTACTAGGCCCACTCAAGAAACATTAAATACTGCTTATGTCACATACTTTCCCACCCTTGCTCCCCCCCAGCTTCCCTGGCCCTCTTCTGGGCACTGGGTTAGTTAAACCTCTATTTCCGTTTTTTTTTCTTCTTTTTTTCTTCTTTTTTTTTTTTTTTGGTTTTATGGTAGTGAAAGTTTAGGAACAGGAAAGCCCACACACTCTTTGGACTTGTCTTTTCTACCTAAACAAACGGCTCCCAGTAAGGATCTGAAACCTGCTCTCCTCCCTCTGCCCGTCCCTGCTCCCCACCCAACAAAACAAAAACAAACCCACCGTGGCTGTGGAGGCTGCTGCAGGCACACACTGGTGTATAATAGAGAGAGTAAATATATTATTTCACTTGGCATGGTGCTGGCAAAGAACCTCCAGCTGGCACTATTTCATGTAACATGGTCCAATCTTTGCATGTACACACAGAATAAGAAGAATCAATTGGCAATCTCGGGTGCCACCTGGCACAAGCATCTTCTCTCTCTCTGGAACCAAAGAACCAAAAGAATTCTGTACTTTCCAGAAGAAATCCGGCTTTGCTTCTCTAGAGTCTCCTCACCACTGAGGCTGTGGCATCTCCTCAAGGGCTCTGTTATTTAGTCTCTTCCCCCTGGTTACAGTTCGCTGTGCAGCTCTGCGAGGAGGGGGAGGGGGCGGGTGTGGAGGCGGCGTTGGTAGGGGGGGTGCAGTCTGGGCCATTGGAGAGGGCCCCCACAGTGGCCTCAGAGTCTACAGGTTTGGAGAGGTCGATGCCATGGATGAGGCGGATGAGCTGTTTCACCTTGTCCAGGGAGCTGCGCATCTCCTTCTGCCGGGCCAGGATGCTGTTCTTCATCTCCATGCATTTCTGCAGCCAACCACAAGGATGGACATCAGCCGCCTGGGCCCAGTGACCCCACAAACCAACCCCTGTGCACTGGTGTGCACCCCACAACTTATGCTGTTCCACCTGTTACGGGCAGACATTATCAAAGGAGATAATGAAAGGCTGGGGGGGGGGTCAATGGATAGGGTGAAAGCCAACTCTATTGGACACTAGAACTTACAAAGATACTATGATAAATTCACCACAAAAACTGCCCTGAAGTGTGTTTCTGCCATGTTCACGGGTGGTTAAAAAGCCAGTGAGAGACACAAGGAATTGACTTGAGGTCTCTGGAAGATCATTTACTCACTCATAATTTAGAGGTAGGGCCTGGATGGACCAGTCATGTTTAAGAGTCCTGAGACCAGGTCGTTTCGGTTTGGTTTGGTCGTTTTGGGTTACCAGCTGGTAGTCCTTCTCTTAGTCCAGTAAATTAGGTCTCTAAAAGAGTCACTCAAGGGGACCCCGGTCTGCTCAGGGTCAGGAGAGGCTCTACGTTCCTCCTAAGCAATCAAAAATGTATAGGCACTGGGTGGTGCTCCAATGGTGCAGCCGCTACTCATGGAGACTAAAAACCCTCTCAGACAGCAGCCACAAGGACACTCAGAGCTGGGCAAGGTGTCACGTGTCATGTGGCCATGGCTCCTGAGCATTGCACACTAACTCAGAAGGCAGACATCCAGCTGCCCCAGCCGATCACGAGTACACAGAAGGACTGGACCCAGGACGGAGTGTCTAGCACTGAGAAAGGAATGTGGCTTACACTTATAGAACTGCTGAGCTCTTTCACCTTCTGCTCTAGTTGTTCTCGCTCCTGTTTTAAATCTGAACTCCACTTAAGTAGCTTCTGTTTCTCCTCTTCTTTTGCTGGGGGAGAAAATAGGTTTTAAACGATCAATTCTTTGAAAAGCTTACCTGGTACGGGTGTTCACCAGACACCCACCCTGAAAGTGCCCCTCAGTCACACAGCCAGGACAGAGAACCTGACCACCTGGACTTTTCTTTCTTCAGTGTATGCTGGCCTTGGTGGACTGGACCAGGTTTTACACAGGTACGGTACCACACTTCACAGTTTCCGTCTGAAAAGGTGGTTCAAACACCTTCACCTTCACTCAATAAAGCATTTTTATGTTCCTTTGAAAACAAAACCAACATCACCTTCTAATAGCATTTTCTTCTGAAAAGGTGGACCTTACCTGCTTTGTAGGCAATATAAGAATGAACAATGGCTAAAGTTCCAGGCCACGGAATTGCTTCTTCCTTCTTCAGCATCTGAAAAGAATTTAGAATTCTCTCTTGAGAACCAAGGTAATAGCAAGCACCAGTGTCGGGTTGTGGACAAGACCAGGGAGGCTTGTGGGTAGACTGCCCAAAGTCATGTGAGGGGCTAGAGAGATGGCTAAGTGGTTAAGAGCACTGGCTGTTCTTCCAGACATACCGGGTTCAAATCCCAGCACCCACACAGCAGCTCACAACTGTGTGTAACCCCAGCCCCAGGATATTTAACGCCCTCTTTTGGTCTCTGAGGGCATAGACCAGGCATATTACATTGTGCACAGATACACAAGCAGGTGAAACACAGATACACATAAAACGAATACATAAAAATATAAAAAAGGCCACATGAGCTGGATATGGGAGAGTACACCTTAAATCCCAGTACTCAGGAGGCAGATGCAGGTGATCTCTGTGAGTTTGAGGTCAGCCTGGTTTACATAGGAGCTCCAGGTCAGCCAGGGCTACGCAGAGAGACCCTGTCTCAAAACAAAAGCAAAAATAAAAACATCCATTCAACCAAGAAAACAAAACCACATAACTCCAACCACTCTAGAGCCAGAACCAGCAGCATGGAGCTGGATGCTGGCACGATGCCATCACCTCAGGCAAGTCTGCCTTTGATCTGACATGGGCTGTTTGCTCCAAATTTAGTTTTGTTATGTCCCTCAAAAACACCTTCTCCAAGTAGGTTATACAGTTCTAAATCCTGAAGTCTCATTCAGCCTGTGCAGGCGACTGTCAGGAGGGCAGCGTGAGAGGAGAGCAGGGGAAGGGCACCCTGACTGCACGGGAGCTGATGGGATGAGGGCCAAGATAGATAGGTGTGTTCATACACAGAGGCCCAGCACTCCGGGAGATTACACGTTCAATGCCAGCCTGGGCTACAGAGAGAGAGAGAGAGAGAGAGAGAGAGAGAGAGAGATCTTGTCTCAATGCACTATGGACTTAAGATGCAGCATTACAATAGAGAGCTTAAGTAGTATTCACAAGGTTTGGGTCCCAGCATTACAAAAGAAACACGCCCCCCCCAATTTAGAAATTGGGTTTTATTTATTTTGGTTTAGTTTTTTTTTTTTGATACAATATCTCACTTTGTAGCCCTGGCTTGACTTGGAAAGTGAGATATTATGTATACCAGGCTGGCTCAAACTCAGAGATCCACCAGTTTCAGCTTCCCAACTGCTGGGACTTAAGGTGTGCACAACCAGACTCGGCCAAGAATGAGCTTTTAAGAATCTTAACTTATTTTTTGTTCTATTTTCTTTCTTTTTTTTTGTGGTAGTCTTACTATGTAGCTCAGGCTGCTCTTGAACTTGTAAAGCGCTAAGCTTAGCCCCTCAAGTGCTAGAATTATAGGCATGTGGCACCATGTGGGGCAGAGGGTCTGGATTTCAAAAGGGAAGACAAGTCATTTCTCACTGAAGAAGGCGACTCATGTCTTAGGGAGCCTGTGAGTGACAAAGGCTCTGCTGTGTGCCTGCATGCTGTGCCATGAACTAGGAGGATGGGACCTACAGAACAATGACCAAAAAAGAGAAGAGAAGCCTATTCCCCAGAATGGGAGAGAAAGGAATTTCCATGGCATTGTCCTTCTCTTCCTTGGCCCACCCCCAGTACCTGGTCCTGACATCTGGGGCAGATCCACATGCCCTTGGGAATTGTTTTCAGAGGCGGGTCTAAGCAATCCAGATGATACACGCGGGAACACGTATCACACATCAGTAACTGGCCACTCTTTCTGCAAACACTGCAAAAATCTTCATGGATATCACCCTGTGAGATGGAGAGGAAGGGTAAGAAAAACGGCAAAGAAGAACTCAGTATCACCTTGCACAATGTGATTGCACACATGTGTTTTCGACAGCGAGCTGACAGCCCAGAGACAGCCTCCAACACATCGGTGTATGAAAGCAGGAATCACCAACAGCACAGATCCCGCCTGCTCCACAGATCTCAGCATCTGGGTTGGCAATTTAAGTTGAAATTGAAACATTAAAGACTTTCTTTAAACTTACAAATTTAGACTGAGAATTTAACCTTGTTAAGTCAGAGTTTACAGCAAAGACCTTCAGCTGCCTGGGCCCAAATCAATGGCTTAGGTAACGAGTTGGCACTTCCAATGCCAAAAATCACTGACAAAGTCATTTCACACTATGACAGGAGTGGTGTTTATTATCTACCATCTGGGGGAGTTTAAGAAGAATTTGGAAACACAAGCATAAAATAAACTGAACTTCTTGCTTCTGTGGGCAAAGTACAGTGAGTGCTCAGAAGTGAAAAGCCCAAGCCAGGAGCAAAAAACTTATAGAAGCTTCTAACATGTGGGACTGGGGAAGCCACGGTAGCAGCCAATGATGCTCTGTAGCAATTGGCATTTGCTGCTCAACAGACCATCCAGTGGGAGGCTTTATTCTCCCCCATCGAATACTTCACTAGATGGAAAAGACAGGCAGCCCCAGGGCACCCTACAGTGCTCGGGCGCATCTGGGGCCCTCAGAACAGAATGCACCGTCAAACCAAAACATGGCAGGTCTACTTAAAATCTGGAAGGAAGAACACAGGGAAAATAAATCAAGACTGTTTGAAGAGGTGTGTCTCATCAAGTCGATGTGCAATCTGTTGCATGGATGGATTAGGATGACAGGGAAAGGAAACCTGAGGGGCAGGCTGGAGGACACTCCACAAGTCAGTGCTCACACACTGCTTTAAGATGTCCAAGGTGCTCTGCTAGAAAGTCTTCCACAGAACTACAGAGTAAGCAGAAAGATGGAGAGTGATGCCAAGTCCCTCCTCCACCACCACACCATCAAGGGAATGCATTTCCCAGTCAAACCGTTTCTCTCTGCAGGAAGCTGCCCTTTGTGTGTACATGTGTGCGTGTGCATGTCTCTCTCCAGTCCCAGCTTTCAAATTTCATATTTATATACAATACAGTAGAGGTATCTAGTGTTTGAGTGTCAGGATTTCTTTCTTTTTTATAACTTATTTTTATTTTATGTCCATTGGTGTTTTGCCTATATGTATGTCTTATGTCTTTGTGAGATTGTCAGATCCTCTGGAATTGTAGTTACAGACAGCTGTGAGCTGCCATGTGGGTGCTGGGAAATGAACCCAGGTCCTCTGGAAGAGCAGCCATCTCCCCAGCCCAAGTGTTAAAATTTCTATGTACTGAAAGTCATTGAGGACCTCTGCGTCAATTACAGAATCATAGAAAGTTATAGCAACAGTACACTGAAACAAAACAACTTAAGAACACAAGGAAGCATTAAACATCCACCATATCACATGGGATGCTGTATCTGGAAATCCCATCTAGTCCTGAGAAAGAGGGTGGGAATGGTGCCTGATGCATTAGTATTACTTTGTAAACAATTTTGCTTTATATATCCCGGAAAAGCACCAGCAACTCCAGACCAAATTTTGAGAACTGCTCTAGACTAACAGTTTAAATATAAAATTCCAAGAATGTCAGAATGAATATAAAATACAGGAACAGTTCATTCATCGTCAGTCTTTGCCTAAAGAGTGGAGCTCAGAAGGCTTAACGCTGGTGATGGTCATGAGCAATCGTAAGCTGGAATATGCCTGACTGTGACATGCTGACATGCGGCCTCTACCAACTTCAGCTTCACTGCATGTTAAAAATTTATAATTAGTAAAGATATCTTCCCTTCCCATGAAAATGACAGCATCAACAAGGTACATCGTGAGGATTACTGTCTGGCTGGATCTTGTATTACCAAGTCCTTCTAGATGGTTATTGATCCCCAGGAAATGCTTGGCTCTCAACTGTTATTGTCTAATTAATGTCGAGGCTTATGCTACCCAGCAGCAAGCACAGAACCCTGTGTGTTGATTTAATCACAGCTGCTGTTGGGTGCTGTAAAAGTAGAAGTCAATTATCTCTAAAAAAAATGTATCCCACTGGGTTTAACTCAGGAAATTCTCAATATTTTTAGTGGTTTCAGAAAAGCATTATTTTGTCTTTAGATTTCTGCAAAGAACTATGTTTGTGTTTTAAGATGAAATCTGGTAAAAGCTTTTAGTTTGTGATTTGGCCAGAGTGGAACCTTTAGGTCTAGGCTGTTAAAGAAAAGCGTAGACTCAACAAAAGAACCCAGACCAAGGCACAGGGTATAAGAAAGTCACCTCCCCCAGCACTGTGCACCAAGGAACAGGAAGTCAGTGAGCTGCTGGCTTCTTTGATCACACCTGGATTGGGGAAAAACTGGAACAGTCTTTGGTATAGGCAAACATGGTTTCTGGCAGGGACTCCAGGTGCATGTTAGCCTGACAGATAGAAAACCTGCATCAGTTCCCAGGGTCAAAGGTTAGGAAGGATGGACAGAATGCCAAGTCTTTAGAACAGGACGAGTCTGTCGCACCAGCTACAGCAGGAATGGAACCTTCTGGGAACAGAAGTCTCCTATGACCCCAGTTCTCCAAAGATAATACTTTGTTTGCTGCCTCCAGAATTCTAACTCAGGGCTTCAGGTGGCATTCTTGTGGAGAGGACTGTGCCATTAGTAGTAAGTCAAGAGAACCTTCGACTGCAAGGAACACTTCACCGGAAGATGGTTAACACAAGCTCTGCAGTTCCTAAGAGATGAGGACATGGACAAAGAAGTTCTTGTTTTGTTCCTTCAGGCCTATTCCTCCTGTCATCTTCAGCCTTCTGGTTATTTAGGCCATGAACTTTAGATTTATCCTTGATAATTCTCTTTTTCTTATCATTCAATTTAATCCATCCAAATCTTCAAAATACAAACAAAACTGGCCACTTTTCTCCATTTCTGCGTCTACCACTCCATCAGGACTATGTGTCATTACCTCTTGCCTGGACTACCACAGCAGCCTTCTTAATGGCCTCTCTGCTTCATTCCACCCTCCTAATGTACTTCTCTCCACAGTGCTCCTTTCAAAATCCAGCTGGTTCTATAAGCACCAGGAACCTTCCAAGGAGGCTTAAGTCTTTGGTTAACAAGTCTGTTAGGAAACTACTGGATACTTACTACTCACACGGATTCAATGCTATCTCCAACCAGAGTGAAAACAGACTTTACGAGTGAAAAAATCCAATGGGGATTATCTCAAGAGAGGAACCTGGCTGCCGTCAGATGCCTCCGGCTGCTACACTACCGGTTATCCCGACTCTAGGTGCCTTCGAGAATGTATGCTTCAGTCCATTCTGAACATAGCCCAGTGGAGCACCCACACCACTGAAAAAAGATGGCACCATTAGGAAAGACAAAGACGGGCTAGGGGGGCCTGGTTAGACAGCTCAGTGGATAAGTGCACTTGTCACCAAGCCTGATGTCCTGAGTTCAATCCTAGGGACCCACAAAGTGGAAAGAGAGGACTGACTCCCAAAAGCTGTTCTCTGACCTCCACATAAATGCATGGCATGGGGGCATACACAAACTCACAGATACACATACTCTAAATGAATAGATTTTAATTAAAAAAAAAGGCCTAAGAAACTGTTTTAGAATAAAGGAGGGTAAAGAGATTCAACCAGGGTAATAAGTGCCAAGAGTGATTTAGACAAAGGCAATTCCTGGGACAAGTGAAAAAACTGGAATATGAACTGAGTATTACATGATCAGATGTAACCAATGTTAAATTCTCATAATTTCTAAAAACAAAGAAGTTTGCATATGCACGTGGGTCCAAGCATGTAAAGGAAGACACATAGCAAGTTAACTAATGCATCAGAGCAAATGATGTTACTGTCCACTTCACCACTGCGGCAACCTCTTCACAATAAAACCTATCAGTGGGATTACGTCACTCCACTGGTGGTTGCCTGCTGTACTTAGAATAAAAGTCACAGAGCCTTGCATGAGCGGACCTGTCACCTCTCTAGTCACACCTCCCACACATAACTGAAAGGTCCCTTCTCCCTCTTCATGGATGATGCCTTCACCTTCCTGGCACTGCACCGTGTTCAGTACTGTTCCACTTTTCCTGGTGCTCATCTCTGCCTAATGGGTTACATATTTTTCCCTTGTTGCCTACCTCTTCCTACAGAACACAAACTCCCAAGTACTTGTATTTTGCTTGGTTTGTTCCTTGCTGTATCTCCAGCTTCATGAGCAGCACTTGCCCAGCAGAGCAGGGTTCAGTGAGGATCTGCTGAGTGAACTTGCTGCTGGAACCTGCTTCTGACCAGCTACCTCAAACAGAAAACACTGCACTTCCGGAGTTGTGCCTAACACAACTAGACGCATCCGCTCTGCTCATGTTCTCTCCAATACACTAATGACAGAAAACTCTCAACTTATAAATCCATGTTCCCACCCTCCTCTGAGAGTTCATTCACAGCTGATTAAATCTAGACTCTTAAACCCTGGGCTCCCTGGATTTATGTGAACATGACTCTCAAGGACAAGACACAGCTGAGATCCCAGAAGAAAGCTGCCTGGCATGGTGTGCAGGCAGTATGCAGGGTCTACTGCTGCTCCAGGGCTAGCGAGGAAGGGTCAGTCTGGTGAGGAGACAATAGAGGACAACGGCTTTTCCCATGTGAGCTCTCAGAGAGAGTGCAGGCCCCCAAGTTACTTACGTCTGTGGAGGTGGGGCTGGGCAGGGACACAGGCTGCACAGGTGCAGGGAAAGTGAATGTGGTCTCTGTCTTTTCATTTTCAGGGGAGTCGGGATGACTGGATTGGGGGGATGTTGGGGTAAGGGCTCCAAACCCCAGCACTGCATTGTATTTTGGAGGACGACCTATATACCAAGAGAAGGGAACAAAAGGGGAAAAGGGGGAGGGAAAGACAGGGGGAAAATGGTTCTTACATACCTTTGGCCAGTGTTCCTCATTGGCTAGCATGGGAAAGGAAGTGAGGTAGCAGACAGAAGGTTAATACACAGGCCAGAGGAAGGAAAAGAAGCAAAGATTTCAATGCCATTAGAAACAACTACATGAATTGTAAAAGAAGGGAGAAGGGCGCCTTGGAGAGGGGTAAAAGGCGCTGGCATTTGTTTTCTCTCTCTCTCTCTCTCTCTCTGTATATGTGTATTCTTTTTTTTTCCTCTCTAATGGCGCTGGCATTTGTAAAGAGACCCCATCTCGGCAGAGCATGATTGTTCCTGGACCATCACAGTCTGAGGTTTCTAATAGGAGGACCCAGGTTTCATGAAGCAAAAGAGCCTGAATCCAGAACAGAGTTTATCTTTCATGTGTTTCATGCATTAGTCACTAAGGTTTTCCTGCAGCTGCACTCCTAACGATCTTCTGTTCTTGGGAATGGATTTATTCAGCATTTCCATGTCTCTTTTGTGAACAGTTTAGTACTTTACAGTCGGCAGGAGTGAAGGAAGGCAGTGTAAGGAGGCAGAATTCCAGTCAACTATTCTGACCCTGCTGTCAGAGCCTCTGGGAGGGAGCTGGAGTGTAAGAGTACCAATGAATTCACAGGTTCCCAGCCTTGGGTATCCTTTACGGTTTTCTAAGAGCAGTCTTTCTGCTTCACACCATGAACATGCAAGGACTGCATGTTTAAGAACAGAATGGGACATTTTCGTGAAAGGTCCAGTCAGAAGCAATCTACAAGCAGTCTAAAAAAGCAGAGTGCAGGGTCACGGGAAGTCTAGGGCAGTCTCTCTCACCACACACCTACATTGAGGCCCGTGTCTCCTGAGAGCTGCCAGTGATCCTGAGTACAAACCAACCCACCAAAGTCAGGAAAAGCCACTCATCTGCCTACAAGCACTGGTGAAGGCTTACGTCAGGTCCTGCACAGGCGCTATGACGGCCAGATGCCAGGCTGCCTGTGTCAGGCAGACAGAGCGTGCGTTACAGAGACAGATTTGACTGGTCTTTTCCTAAAGAACCTAGTGCTATGGGAAGCAAACTGACAACAAATCCTCTTTGCTTATCCATACAAGACATGTTCAAAGCACTGCGAATGCAGGCTTTAGCCTCTGATCTTTCTGGCTCATTTAACCCCTCTTCTCTAAGCAGATACTACCTCCCAGCAGGACAATTAATTGAGGGCACTGGCTGGGGACCTTTTATCTGAGAACTGTGTGGTCACTAAAAAATAGCTGAACACAAAGCCAAAAAGTAACTATGACTGTGGTCCAGGAGCCAGTACAAAGCAGTAACTTAAGGGTTTCCCATCTAGATGGGTTGGTTACTTGCAGGACAGGACTGATGAAAGACTGCACATGTCACTGAGGCTGGCTGTGCCTCAGGAATATAATGGCACATTGGCAGCTCTGTCCAAGGCAGACCTCCAAAATCTCCAAAGGCTCTGAGAGTCTGTGTGTTTGAGACTCACTTGGTGACCTTTCCAGCCCAGCCTGTAACTGCAACTCAGGGGCACATTACCACATGGAGAAAGGGATCTTGGGATATATTACTTACATCAGAGGGTGATTTCAGTACCTTGTTTATAAGTCAAAGCCCGAGTTATGAAGACCTATTTAGACCTGCATGATGGGAGTGGCTGCTGTTTTGGTCTGGAAGGTGGGAATAGTGTGTTAGGAGTTTCCCAGCATCTTTTTCTTCCTTAGCTGGAGATGCTCATGACAGAAGATTCTAAGTTCTCTGCAGATCACAGAAACTCAGTCCTGTTCTATGCTCACCGACAAGAGGAAACACTGTTAGGAACGCCTAGGCAGCAGCAGGGCTCAGCTATTTAATGGTACTAAACACTTCTTTTCACTGGTGTTCTGATCACTGAGCTATTCATGGATGGCCTGCTATGCTTGGGGCAGAAAGGCTGCATTGAGCCATTCTGAGCAGCTTAGCCAGGACTTGGAAAGTCAGTTTTTAGCCCTGTGCTCAGAGCACTAAGAAATCTCTCTTTTCCTCCATGTTCTCAGAAAACAACAAAAACTATTTTCAAGGATAGAAGAGTTAGGTTCTAAGACAATGGAAAAGAGGAAGGTAGGAGAAAAAGAAAACAACACAGAAAGCAGAGGCAGAAGCAAGACAGGGTTTTTAAAAGGAACTCACCTCTCTTCCGTGTCCCAGGATGCATTGTGCTGTTAAGGTAAGTGACTGCGCTCTTCTTACGCTTTAGAGAGTTAAGAGGGAGAGGTGACTATTGAATACCATGGTTATCAAGAACACTACAAACATGTCTACCACATGCTAACCAGTCTGTGCCAATCATACTAAGGTCTCAGCGCTAATGTGTTTTATTATATGTATTTGACTCTGAGAAAATACTACAAAGGGGCCTGTCTCTGCTCCATGACAGTGTAGTCAAGTCAGGATGAACAAAAAACATAGGATTGTATCTACTCACACTTAGCAAAACAAAACCTTAAGAGGCAAAGCAGTGATGGATGATAACACAGTGGAGTTATGAGCAGAGAAGCCTATCACTTCGCAGAGCTGAGGAAGCTGAGTACAGCCGTATTGCTCTTAGCAGGCTTTCAGCGGGAGGAACTAACAAGCCACAGATGAAGCCAGAGCATGAGGAGGGCCAGTGCTGGCTGGAGTACCTCTGGCTCAAAGACGGCCCCGCTGTACACCGGGTTCGCTGTTGTTCTTCTCTTTCGCTCCTGCCTCTTGCTTTGGATTTCTTGGGAAGAAAAGGCTTCAGTTAGAATATAGGAACAAAGAAGCTAAGGAACAGAAGTTCACTATTTAATGTGCTGGGTTTCCTGCAACCAATAAGGAGCAGGGCAAGGATTTGTTCTACCAAGGCCTGCACTGGAGCAGGCACACGGCATGTGCCTCTCAGCAGGTAGGGCCACGCTGCCCTACAGAGCGCGGCTTTGCGGATAAGAGCACTGATGGCCACACTCGCAAACAGCCATTCTCACTGGCTTTCACACTTGCAAACAGCGTTCTCATTGGCTTTCACACTCGCAAACAGCATTCTCATTGGTTCTCAGACTGTTGTGCACATAGGTCTGCATGAGCTGTATCTACAGACTACCAACCAAAATTCACCACCCCAAACTGAATAACAAGGGTCACGGAGCTCTGTCACTGTCCTTGGGTACTGATGTACAGTTGCTGGAAAGCAGACACAAGGAATTGTCAAAGAGCACTTGCTACTGTGCTATGAGACAAAAGCAGAAGCCACCTTCATTCAGGAACTGGGGTGTTTCCCAGGACAGACGTGTGAATGGCACTAGGAAGAGGGGGGCCTGGATAGTATGGAAATCCAGTCCATACTGGTTGACTAATACTCTACTTGTGCTCTAGGAATTCATGCAAACATCACTTTTAGGAACAAAGCTAGGAAAAAGACATGTGGAGAATATCTTCTCTTACCTTCTAGATGGTCATGTGTTACCAACCCCAGAGACACCATGAAGGCAAGTTTCTGTGCCAGAGAAACAAAAGAATATATTTCAGTCTGGGACCTCGCAAAGCCAATCATCAGCTTCCGAGTCAGAGAGCAGGAAAGCTGCCACCACAGAGGCTTTCTGTTCGGATAAGAGCCAATACTTCCCGCTTTTGCGAAGTCACACATCAGCCTCTGGACTGACTGCTGTTTGGCTCTTTTGCCCAGAAGAATCCTCTTAAAGAGTACCCATAGTGGAGATGCATGCAGAGGGCCAAGGAACCTCAGCGCAGCAAGCTTCAGGCTCTAAGCACGCCACTCTTCACTGGGATGTAGGAACACCAGCTAATGTTTTTAGGGATGCCAGTAGGTGATTCTGCTTAATTTTCAGTTAAACATGAAAGCTAAATATCATGGGACAGTTTCCCTGCAGTTGTACCCCTGAGACAGAATAGAAGATCTTTAGACTGGAAAGAGAATGGACTGATTGTTATACTTTGCTTTGGTTGGCTGTGATCTGAAAAGTACATAGCTTTTAAAGACCTCAAGTACTTTTTGTGAATAATCTACAAGTTTTTTATTAATTTTTGTAATAAGTGCTTCTTTTTGGTTCAAGTTCCATCCCTTTAAAAAATACAACTGATTTCACCTCAGAAAGAAAAACATTTGATATTAGTTTTTTAAAACCTGGGCTGGTTCGGGCTGGAGAGATGGCTCAGAGGTTAAGAGCACTGGCTGCTCTTCCAAAGGTCCTGAGTTCAATTTCCAGCAACCACATGGTGGCTCACAGCCTTCTGTAATGAGATCTGGCGCCCTCTTCTGGCCTTCAGAGACATATGCAGGCAGACCACTGTATACTTAATAAAAATAAATAAATCTTTAAAAAAACAAAACAAAACTAGGCTGGTTCAATAGAACTTTCCTTTGTTTTTTTGTTTTGTTTTGTTTTTTCAAGACAGGGTTTCTCTGTGTAGCCCTGATGTTCCGGAACTCATTCTGTAGACTAGGCTGGCCTCAGACTCAGAGATCTGCCTGTCTTTGCCTCCTGGGCACTGGGATTAAATGTGTGCTCCACTCCCACTCAGCTGATCTTTCCTTTGTTCATTTAAAGAATAAAAAAAGGCACAATGCCATCACCCTTATGCCACTGTCTGGTACGGCTTTTCTATGACAATACACTGAGGACAGAGGGTCCGACACACTCCATCATAACCACAGCACCATCTGTGTCAAGGGAGAATGTCCTCTGGTCCACAGACACACAGTTCGTTGCTTTTGCTGGGCTATGTCATAGTGTGAACATTACCTTTTCCCACCCACTTTCATGCTCAATGTACTACTTTTGAGCCACTAATTCCTTTAGAATGTATTGCTCTAATGTAATAAAGTGGCCTATGAACACTGAACACACAATGGCAGTCCACAATGTAAAGGGAACCCACAATGTCAGCTGAACCCCTTAGCTGCCTTATATACGTTGTCTGAGTCAAGCCCAGCACTGCCTTCCTTCTGTTTCAAGTTTACAGGATTTGTATGAAAACATCATGTCAGCAGGGGCGGCCCCACCTGAGGGTTCTCTTCTCGTTTTGGTTTTGGTGCGGCAGGTGGAGTGACTGTGCGGCTCTCTGCTTGTTTCTCCTCTGTTTCCGTGTGGGATTTAACTGTCTAGGAGAGAACAATTAAGCAAAAATTCAGAATTAATTTTTTATTAAAAGAATTGAAAACAGTTGAACTATAGTCAGGAAAAAATAGTGTGCTCAAATTTGAAACATTACCAGACAAATTCATATGATGTATCTGTTGAAGTGGAAGAAAAATGTGAAAGTCCAGCTGGAGACACTGGACTGCATGTCTGAGTAATATGAACCTATAAATACAATCAGATAAAGGTATAGTTCCTGTGTATAAAATGAAGGGCCAGGAGGTGAAGCACCTGTTGCCAAGCTGATAACATGAAGTTTGATCCCCAAGATCCACCTGGTAGAAAAAGACAACTAACTTCCCTAAGTGTCTCCTGACCTCCACATGTACACCACAGCACACACAGCGCCCAGGAAATAATAATGCTTTGAAAGAAGGCCAACAAGGACTCAGAGGTCAAAAACACTGGCTTCTCTTGCAGTGGATCTGGGTTCAGTTCATAATCATCTGTAACTCTAATCCCTGGGCCCTTTTTTGACCTGCTTGGGTGTCAGACATACACATGGTGTTCAGACATAAATTCAGGCAAAATATTCAAACATATAAAATTAAAAGGTGATTAGAAATATATATATATATATTTTTTTTTTCAAGACAGGGTTTCTCTGTGTTTTTGGAGCCTGTCCTGGAACTAGCTCTTGTAGACCAGGCTGGCCTCGAACTCAGATATCCTCCTGCCTCTGCCTCCCAAGTGCTGGGATTAAAGGCGTGCGCCACCACTGCCTGGCTTAGAAATATTTTTTAAAGGCAAAGAAAAACAAGTATGGTTATTTTCCTTGGCTGTGGGATGTGGAGGTTTCCAGAAACATCCCATCATCGTTATATAAGGGTTAAGCTCTGTCCACATGCGCTTAAGATGTGCAGTCTATCCCAAGTCTTTCTTCTGAACAACCCCAGAACTACCTTTACCTGGGACACTAAAAACTCACTTGCAAGAGGCTTAAGTTCTGATCCTTCCAACTCCTTCTAAAAGCATTTATTGAAACACACAAATACCAGTTACATTACAATCTGCTGACACAAACTGGGAACTAGCAGCAGGCAGTCCTGGATTACTGTTCTTACTATGAGCAATGGCTAGCTCTTTCATAAATTCTGTAGAAATAGTTTTAGAACAGTAGATATAAAACCATAAATATAAACTTACTTTAAAAAAATTAATGAAAATTATAGGTGCAATGGTCTTTTGTGAGGTAAGAACAAGTGATTAAGTAATTAGAATAAAATCTGATTATTGATAGACAGGAGCTGAGTGCAAGACTTTAGACCCATAAAAAAAAGACATCAAAAGTTCTTGAAAACCATAACAATGAAAAATAATGTACAAGTTCTGAAGAAACTTTTACTTTTTTCTCTGGCTATTTCCATACTTTGCCTCTGGCTTTGCATGCTGTTACATAGGCAAATGTAAGACCTGCTTATCAATATTAGGACAGCCACTGTCCTGAGGCCCAGCTGCTGCCTTTACTGCTCTAACCAGAGTCCTGCCATACATCTCCATTTGCATTATATGCCATGTGAGTGGGGGCTGCTTGCATACTCCTTGTTACTGTAGTCCTTTGAGCCAGCATGACATGTCATACTTGCATCAATACAGCACTGGCCTCCAGGAGAATCAATCACATTTCAATCTCTGTCTCAATCCCCTTCTTCTCCTTCCTTACAAACATAGTTTTTAATTTAGTCCCAAAAGGACCCATTTCCTTCATAAAGGAAACCTTTAATTGGAACGCCATTCATAGTGATATTACTAAGGTTTGGGGTAATCAGAATTAGCTTATTTTTGTGACTTGAACGTGAACGGATAGGGGAATGAAGGTCAACCATAGGGCTTGTGTTCCATTCCTGTGTGAAACAGTTCCCTGAGAGCCTCTCTCAATCTATGGTTGAACAAACACTTGGTGGCAATGCTCCTGGGAGAGGCAAGTCCCTCTGCACCAAGGATTACCACACCCACATTTCTCTATCTCTCTCTCTGGAAAGAAGAACATACTGAGTGTTGGAAAAAGAATATTAAAAAAATTCAAACAAAAAGAAAACAATCAAAACATTTGGGGTGGGGTACTTTCTCTCAAGGACCTCTTGCTCTAGGAGAAGGCTGTCACGCGCCCAGAACTACAGAGACACTAAGGCCAGATGAAATAGTCTCCTGCCCACAACCAGCAAAAAGTGAGGCCACAAGTCACTTGACTGAGCTTAGACGTAAACTACCCAACTCTAGTTAGGCCTGGTGACAACTGCAGCTCTGGCCAACTACTTTGACTACAAACTTGTAAGAGACCTGGAGCCCAAACTATCCAGCTAAGCAGAAGGCAGAGGTACAACATTCCTAAAGAGATGGGTAAAACAAACAAACAAAACCCAGAAAAAACAAAGCCATCACCTAACAATCCTATATTGTGCTAAAACTATTCTGAAAGAATGAAGGATAAATTAAGAGATTCAGACAAACGAAGCACTGCCAGCAGACCTGCCTTAAAGAAATGACAGACAGCAGACCATTACTTGAAGCCACAAAGAGAACTCCAGTCAAGGCACTACATGTGATGTACAGGCTACATCACAGCAATTTAGATTAGTAACTGCTCACTCTGTTCCTATATAAAAGATTAATGTATGAGACAACAGTTAAATCTGTATTAGCGGACACACACTATAAAGATATAATTATGATATAACATGCACAGCAGGACAGAATTGCACAGGAGCAGAAATTTTGTATGTTACTGAAACTGAACTGGGATCAATTAAAATGAGATTGTTAAAGCTGACTGTAATCTCCATGGTAACTACTAAGAAAATGAAATATACATGGAAAAGGATATGATGAAGACATGAAAATGTACACTAGGAAAAAGGGCAGTACTGAAGGAACAAGGGAAGAAGAACAGCAACACAGCTGACCACGGAGTCTACCTGGACTCAACCCACAACTAAAAGGCAAAGAGTAGCAGACTGGATAAATTAAGCTTCTGCAAGAGACTCACTTCAGAGTAGAAGGTAGGAAGGGTTGAAAGGAAAATGCTAAAAGAGCATTTTTGTATGTTTTAGGGCTAATCAGTGTATAGTCTGTTCAGTTTCCTTATTTACACATATTTTCCTGTCTACTTGCTAGAGCCATTATTTAAACCAGGGAAGTAATACTTTCAGTCACTGGTGCAGGACAGTCTGTCTCTTCAACTCCATCAGTATTTACTTCATAAATCTTCAGACTTTCTTGATAGGTGCATATATTAAAATCCTTATACCCCCTTTTCAGATCAATTCTTTCATACCTGTATTTTGACACAAGAAACATCTATGCCTTTTGTGTTTTTAACTTAGAGTTGATTTTTTCTGGTGTTATATAACTATCCCTACATGCTTTTAATATAGCAGGGATAGGTGCAGAGGCAGGGGCAGGGGATCCGAGTCCAAGGAAAGCCAGGGTCATATAGGGAGACTTTGCCTCAAAACAAATACAATAAAAAACTCAAACTTGGTCCTTTGGGAAAAAAACATCGACCAAAGTTACAAACTTCTAGAGACCAAGGAAAAGGATGAAACAATGAAAAAGCAGGAGAGCATTATTCCTAACATTACTTATAGTAATAAGATTTTTAAGATAATACATCAGATAATTGTATGACAAACATGTAACACAAAAGAAATGGACAAATTTCTATAAATACATTACCCAAGCTGACCAAACATGAGACAGTAAAGTTTAAGCAAACACAGAAACACTAAACTGAAACAGCAATCAAAGGTGGTGGAAGCAGCAGGTGCTAGAGTCTGAAATGAAGCATGGGGCTGTGGGGGCGCAGCACTCATCCTGTGATTAAGCTCTCATCGGAGAGGGGCTGTTCCCTATGATGAGAAAAGTAAATGCTTTCTGAGATGGAATCTTATCTAGAGAATATTAGAGATTCGTTCTGTTTCTTTGAAGAAGCCCTGTCAAGAAAAAGGTGCCACCAAACTACATCACATACTACAAAGAAATCCCTCGTAAAGGAAGTGTGACTAATGAAGCAGTCACCTCAACTTTAGACAGCCACCAGTCTGATTAGTCAACAGCCATCAGTATCAGAGCAAGACTCTCAACTAGCTGCAACATGACCATTTGCTGAAGGTTTTAAAACGGAGATATGTAACAGTAGCCCGAGATTGCAGCATAATGTATACATGACTCTAAATGTACCAGGGAGACCAAGTTGTGGGCCTGGCCTTCCAACAAAGCCCACAGGGTCTTCATGGTGATCCTGGTGTCCTTAGCACTCAAGCTCTGCAAACTCCTCTCCTCTCAGTGGATTGTGGTTTCAGTAAGGCAGACACCAGAGGCTCTCTAGTGAGGGTGGGTAAGAAGACTCCCGACAGACAGAGTGAAGCCATTGCTAGTATAACTTTACTGCTTTCTTTCCTATGTCAAAGAAAGAGAGAGGCCATGGGTCAACATAGTCTGGATGTTTCCTTCCCTGGGGCAAAGCCTCAATGACTGCTGCAAATGCCCAAGAGACTGAGATCTGTGTTGAATGGGCTTTGATTTTTTTTTTCCTCTTTATCTTTATATACAAACAGCATGAGGAGCAAAGCAGCTGGCACGTGTCTGTTTTGTTGTTTGTTTGCGGGATGAAACCCAGGTCCTTGTGCATGCCAGGCCACAGCTCCATCACCGAGCTACATCCTTAGTGCTCACTAACATATTTTCAAGAAGTTAAGAAGGTTAACTGAAGAAATAGCAAACCTAGTGAGCCTTGAGAACACTGTGCACACAGGCTTAGCAATCCTGTGAACAGGGGACTACTTCTCTCCTATATTAGCCCACCTAGGAGAAGCTCAGTAGAAGCTACAAAGAACCGGGCTAATCTGAGGGCTGCTATGCCAGATGGCCTGCCAACTAAACTAGCAACGACTGGATTCCTATATTCTGGCAGAGAGGATGCCAGGACATACTGGCCTTCAATTTAGAACTTCTATGCTATTCAAATCAAACCGCAAAACACCGTCAACACAACAGTGCAAGACATAAAAAGATGCCTAAAATCTAGAGAAGACTGGGTTAAATACACGGTGTGTTTTAAAATTCTGTTAGTGTGTAAACAGAAAATATCTAGAGGCACATAATAGAAAATGCTAATAGCAATGAACTACTGATGGTAAAGGAGAGCATCTTCTATAACTTATATTTCTGTGATGCCTACATTTTAAAATCACATGTAATATCTGTATAATCAGAAAAATAAATGAAAAAATAAGATGAAAATGAAAATAGTTTTTTATTTACCAAAAGTGATAGAGAAGCGATGGAAAGTTGCACTTTGATACCACTTTCTGAGGTGCACTCAGACCCCACAGTACTTTATTTTTCTTCCAGTTTTTTTTTATGTGCTTTGGTGTTTTATCATGGGTGTTGGGTTCCCTGGAATCCGAGTTACAGACAGTTGTGAACTGCCATGTGGGTGCTGGGAATTGAACCCAGGTCCTCTGGTAGAGCAGTCAGTGCTCTTAACCACTGAGCCATCTCTCCAGCCTCACTCCCCACCAGCACTTCTGAGAGTCAGCACAGCCCTCGAGGGATTGTCCCCTAAGTCTTGAGCACTGAAGGACTGCTGCCAAGTAGTCTCAAACCTCTGATCTAAAGCTGGTGCTGATAATTCAGTTCAGTGGTGCTGGCACACACCTTTAATCCCAGCACTCAGGATACAGAGGAAGGTGGATCTCTGTGAGTTCAAGGCCAGCCTGGTCTACAGAGTGAGTTTCAGGACAGGCCCCAACGCTACAGAGAAACCCTGTCTCGAACCCCCGCCCCCCGCCAAAAAAATACTAGCAAGTCCCTCGAAGCACTTGTTGCTGTTTGGGCAGCTCTGCAGGAGTGGTGGTGAGCCATCTTGTGTGTTTCCTGATTCAACTCTGCTGCACGAATGAGTAGTCTGAGTCCAAGACTTGGGAGTCTATGTGCAAGATTCCTCTGTCCAAGAAGGTTAAGGCAGCATTCCCTGTGCTACCCCCACCAGGGGCCAGCCTCTCTGAATCATAGTTGCTTACCCAGTCAGGCAAAAGACTGAGATCCACCAGAGACTTTGCTTGTTTGTTTGAGACAGGGTTTCTCTATGTAGCTTTGGAGCCTGTTCTGGATCTCAATCTTTAGACCAGGCTGGTCTTGAACTCACAGAGATCCACCTGCCTCTGCATCCTGAATGCTGGGATCAAAAGCATGCATCACTACCACCCAGCCAGAGACTATTTTCACATAAATGGGAAGTCAAGTCTGAGCAATTAGAAACAGACCAGGATAATGACTTTTTTGAGGCTGGCACATAATTGAAAGGGTTAATAATAAGTACTGAAGGTAATTTTTTGTTAAAATTTCTTTCAGGAAATAAGTAAATTAGGAGGACAGACTATCCTACAATTTATATTTCTGTGATGTTAGTATTTCTTAAAATCATATATATTATCTCTATGATCAGAAAAAGAAACGGAAAAAATGAAAACGACAAAAAGCTTTTTCTTCATAAAGAAAAGTGGGATTTAGGGACAGAAAGTGACAGTACTGTGAAGTTACTTCAAGGAGCTTGGACTTCTAAAGCTGAGTAGGGTGGTCCTGGCCCAGACTGGTTCCAAATCGTGACTATATTCCTGCCTCAGGCTCCTGGGTATTGGGATTACAAATATGCCTCACCATGCTGGGCGGGCCAATGATTAGTTAAAGCAACTTTCTTGAAAACTTGCTTTTGTCTGAAGGACTCTTTCTCATCACTGCTCTTTCCCCAGATGGTGAAGTGACTGTCTAGAGACTTCTTCTCTGTGGTCACACCTTTGGTTCTTTGAAGGTTACTAGCTTTACTCTAGTCTCACTCATGTCTGAGAATAATCTGACTTTAGAAAATGTAAATGTAGGGCTCCAATATTTGAACTAAAATGTCTGCTACATCTAGTCTAGAGCTCAAAGGATGAGTTCTGGAAAGTGAGAATTTGTTTGGGCACACGTCATCTGTGACGATGGCAGAAGTCCCTGAGGTGAAGGCCTTCCCTGCTCTGCTTACTGTCCCTGACTGACACCACAGTCAGGTCCACACCTGGGTTCTTCCCGGGTGAAGCTGAGACGGTGCTTTCTGTTTCAGGTGTAGGATGGGGGTGGGGGGCGGGTAGGAGAGACAGGCTTCCTCACTGAGGCAGAGACCCTAGCTGTGAATTTCTGCATCAGAGCCAGCAGGGGGAGCTCACTCACACAAGACTCTGAAGCCAGCAACCTTGGGGAAACAGCTCTTGGATGTGAATGAATACAACAAAGCAATAGATGTTGATTTGGTGCTGAGATGAAGAACCCTTGACAAGGCATACTTCGAAAGTGTCTTACAGCAGGCATGTAAGCACTCTGCCCATACCTGTTTCTCAAGGCTTGGTTTGCTAAGCTGTACAGTCTGAGGTCCAGCGAGTCTGGTCCCTGGAGTAGCTATCACAATGCTGGTGAGCTGGGCCATGGGGAACGTTTTGGCTATGGTTGCGGTCTGTCCATTGACGACACGAACGGGGTGGATGGAATTCTGGGATGTGGGGAGGGTTGTGGGTGTAAACTTGGTCAGCATGACAGGCCTCTGGATAAGCTGAGGAGCTGCAAGCATGGGAGGAGGCGCTGGAGCAATAGGAATGTTATTCTGGGCCACAGGCTTGGGTCGGACCTATGGGAGAGAGAATGACACTGTGTTACTGGAGGGAGCTAAGTCTTGCAGCGTTTCTAAGCAGATGTGGCTCAGGGCAATCTTCTAGGTCTGTGATGGCGGCTACTGAGATAGTAGTAAGAACCACATTTAACATTGTTATAAACACCTGTGGATATATGTCCCTAAACATAAAAACTTCATGAAATCTGCACCACAAGAGAAACA
>PVIU01002952.1:0-17915 GCA_004026605.1 Ondatra zibethicus
TATAATATATTATATATGATTCCTAATGACCTCCTGCTATATTCAGGGCCTTGCAGCAGATGGGAAAAAACAGAGACCCATAGCCAGACGTTATGTAGAGAGTGAGAGATCTTGGAACACTCAATCATAAAAGGAATGTCTCATCAAGTCCCTCCTCTTGGGGCTCAGGGAACCCTATGGAGGAGAAGACAGAAAAAAAAAAAAATGAGCAGACTCCACCCATTCCTCACCCAGTCCTGATGTATATTGTCCTTGGACCTCAGATAAAACTGAACAGCCTCCTGCCTGCGTACTATCTTCTCTGGATGGACACTCAAGCCTCTAGTTTTTCTATTTCCTTGTATGAATAAAGTAGAAATGACTGCTCGGTACCAAGGTGCTTTGCTACCATCTGCTGGGTAATTGCTGTAAAGACAACAATTCATGAAGGGTGCCGAAAAGCATATAAAGTCTCTGAATTTTGGGGTATTGCCCTGAACACTTATATGTGGCAGCACTCTGACTGTGTGTGTACATGTGCATACACCATGAGTACAGGTGGGCACACAAAACAGAAAGATGAAATGTCATATTATCAACATTATAAAGAATTAGGGCACATGCTTTGTACCATGTATTACTCTCCTTGTTTGACCTAACAAGAGTGCATGAGAAAGTTGTGTGAGTTATCTTGAGGATGCTTGTTATACTTATGTATGGTGATGGAAGAGAGGGGAGACGAGATAAGAGTTTTCCTGTGCTGTGCAGAGCTTTGTGTATGCTTTCTTCATTCTATTCCTTGGAGAACTGCCTTCAAGTTGACTAAATTCTGTAGACATAGAGGAAGGCACTGAACAGTTAAGCAAGTTACCTAGGATGAAGCCTCATATATATGAGTGATGGAATGGAGTGGGTTCTGGGAGGGAAGGTCTGCATGCACTTAGTCTACAGGGTTAGACATCATGCTTCTCTTCTCAATAAACAGCACTGTTGATATTAACCCGAATCACATGGCTTAGGCAGGGGACATCAGGTTTCTGCAGTATAAGTCTATTGATTTGAAAGAAAATGATAGTAAATGTAAGATAAACGAATGGTGGTGTATCTTAAAATGTCAGCAAGGATGATCCACAGAGAAAGGCTCTAAGTGGGCCCTAAGGGTAACAGTCAAGATGTGGAAGTTGTTAGAGCTGAGAAAGCTGGAACAAGGCATGCAGCACTGTGCCCTTTGCAAGATCAGCAGAAAGAGGTTGGAGTCCAAGTTAGAAGATGTGATGATGTGAAACCTAGGCCCAGCTGGGTGCTCTTTGTGCCCATTCAGTCAGGCAATTACAGATATGCTGCAGGGTCCCTTCAAGTATCTTGCTTTCAGAGCTGGAGCATGCCCAGGACAACTGAGGAAGGCTGAATGATGCGATGGGATATCTAGAGATTCTCTGTCAAAAGTATGCCCTGAAGACCCAGACCCAGAAAATACCAATACTAGGGTTATCTTCTCCCTGGAATAGTAGAAAATAATAAAAATTAATTTAGTTTTAATTTATGTATAAATGTGTGCATGCCATGTGAGTGTAGATGCCCAGAGACAGAAGAGGGAGTTACATCATTTTGATCTAGATTTAAAGGCAGTTGTGAGCCATTTGATGCTGGTGCTGGGAATGGAACTCTGGCCCTCTGTGAAAACAAGTGTCTTTAACCACTTAGCAATCCTCCCAGCTCCTATTTTCTCCTATTTTAATAGTTACATTCTTAATCCTAGTATGTCAGTTGCATATCTGGTATGGACTATGGTCTATTATTGAATATTTATATAGTCAATAAATGTTCAGTACCATCGGTGACTCTGATAATTCTTGACAAATCAGTAATCCATGTCCTTAACGGGATGTATATCTAGGAATGAGAGAAAAGGGAATGAATAAGATTGAGGTTCTACAAAGCCAAAGAAGAGGCTCCTTATTTATGTTAAGTCCTCTTATCCCAAGGTGGGCTGCAACTGTATTCTATCACCCAGCAAGGAACTGGGTAAATATTCACAGCTATCTTCACCCTGAATGTTCCATACTTACCCTGGACTGGCACAGAATCAGGGGCCCAGACTGAAAGACTGAAAACGTGGCATTGTTTCTGGTCATTTAGCCCCATCAACCACAAAGGGTTGGGAAATGAGATTAGCAGGGTGTCAGAGAGGAAATGGGAACAGTCTATGAGTACCAAAAGTCATAGCTGGAGACTGAGGAAATGGCTTAACAGAAAAAACAGCTTGCCTTGAAAGCATGTCTCATTCCAGGAGGCTATGTTAAAAAACAGAGAAAGCATGACAGATGTGGTGGCACATGCCTTCTTTAATCCTGGCACTCTGGAGACATACATAAGCAGGCAGGGGCCACAAAAATGTAAAAAGACCAGGAATGATGGCACATGCTTGTAATCTCAGTGCTGGGGAGGCAGAGAGGGCCAGAACCCTTGGCTCAGTGGTCAGCCAGCCTAACATACTTGAGAAACTCCAGGCCATTGAGAGACTCTGTCTCAAACAAGGTGTATGTGAAAAGATTTTGCACCCCAATAAACCTCTCCCAATGCAATAACCTAAATCAAACCAAATTAGAAAAAACCCAGGTTTAATAGATAACAATGCTCCCAGATGGCTTTCCAGCCCCCTAGAGAGGAGCCAGGAAAGGAAGACTGGAAAACCATGTGTTTGTTCCCTGGGTTGCTGTTTAAATACCCTGTGGAAGTGGTCTGTGGGAGTGGTCTGCGGGAACGGTCTGCGGGAGTGGTCTGTGGGAGTGGTCTGTGGGAGTGGTCTGTGGGAGTGGTCTGTGGGAGTGGTCTGCGGGAATGGTCTTGAGCATCTCTGGGGAGGGTGTCATCATTTGGTGAGCTTTCCCAGGGTGGAGTCTAGTCTGAGACAACTCCCAGAGGAGAGAGCTTGGGATGGAACTTCCACCCAAACATTCCAGACTCTTTGGGTATAGGAGTGCCAGCTCAAGTCTGACTACTTTCTGTGGGCATGGGGCGTTGTGAGGAAGGGGAGAGTTGGGAGTTGGTGGGCTCATGCTCAGCGGAAGGTATGGCAGGAGAGGCATCCAGTTAACTGCCATCCTGGAGACCTCAGACATCTGTTCCTTGAGGGAGATGAGAAGGCAGGCTGCTAGGAGAAAAAAATAAATTGTTATTATCAGCCCTATGAATGGGGCTAGCCATGGGAAGGGTGATTAACTGGCAGAAAGAATGGGCAGAGAAGTATCCTGGATAGGCAAGGGTGAATGAATGAGATGAGAGAAGATATACCCTTTTTAAAAGCAGATTTCAGTTGCTGGGTAGGTGCCCATATGAGCCTGGAGAGATGGTACCAATGGTGAAGTCCCAGGAGCTGGTGAGCCAGTGTAGGTGCTAGTGTTATTTGGAGAAATCTCCGTAGGTTAGTCTTGGCCCAGGCAGGAGGAGTGACCTGTAAAATATGCTTTAAAATGGGTGGGATCAAAATAGGCTCTGGAGACTGTTAGTTTTCACCAGACCAGATTTCTTGATACAGCAACAGAACTTTTCCCAGGAACCTGCAGGTATCTGTAAGACATCTGGAACAGATTTACATCTTGGTTTCATAGCAAAAGACTATGGCTTTAGGTTAAAAGGCATGAGCATTTTAGAAGACAATTAAAGGAAATTGGAAACTCTGTACCTCTAAAATTAACTCTGTTAATTTTGGACTATGAAGCCTGTGAAAGAGGCACACCTGTCTGTATTTTTAGTAGGAAACTTAACAAATGAAGTAATGAACTACTAGTACCTTAAGTCATTAAATGCCATCAGACAGATCTAAGAGAGATAAGTAAATAAGCAAAAGTGAAACAGCTATTTTTAGCTACGCAGGCAATCCCAAGTCTCTCCATAGTCTTTGGCGAATATCAGTCTTAGAAGCAGTACTTGCCTTTAACTGCTGATCCCAGGAGGCCTGAAGACTTTTCTGTGTGGGTAGGTTCGGTCTACCTGTCTTGGCAGGATGAGACGATTGATCCCCCAGTGTAGTGTCCAGGAAGCTGATGAGGTGTAAGGCAGCTTTTGTTGTGTGGGTGGCTTTGCCATATCCAAAGGCAAGCACCAGGCAGAAGGTCTTTTGCAACCATGCATCTTCTTGGAGGAGCTAAAGATGCTGCAGGAGCGGGCATGTCTCTCTGTTACAAGAAACTCTTTTGTTAAATGCCATACTCTCAGGTCTGTAAAGGCACTTGAGAATCAGGGTTCCATTACCTGTCAGGTATTATCCAAATTAAACATATAAGTTAAATTTAGACATATAGTTTACCCAGTTGGTTACAACTTACTAATGCTAGTAGAGGCAAGAAGATTAGAAGGAATATTTTAGTAAGCCAAAGTATATTGGAGGCAGAATGTCTCCTTGGTAGGTTCAGTGCATGTGGTTACTCTTACCAAAGATGATGCTGAGGTTTCTATTTTGACCACAACCAATAATGGCAGCTGCCCACTTGTTTGCATTTTCCCAGAGCTATTGTAATCTGGGGTTACAAGTTTTACAGATTTTAAAACAAGCACATATACACACACAGACACAAAACACACATACTGTGGCCACATAATTTACACATGTATATTAACAGACAGATGAACAAAACTTTTTTTCAGGAAACTGTGTCAGCGGACCAACTTAAAAATTCTGGAGTAGGCTGCCAAAGCCAGGTGAGCACACAGGCGATCCCATTGAGGGCCAGATCAGCAGATGCTGTAAGAGAGAACAGAAACACAAGGACGGACACCTATGCATCTCAGAGTGGGAGGACAGGGCAACCGGATCCTTTGTAGGGAGAATCCCAGTATGACCAGATCACATGCCAGGAATGCAAACAAACAGCAAACAGTGAGAGAAGCAGGGAGAGTGCTGGGGAGGAGAAGCAGGAAAACAGTATCCAGGCCATGGGCATATGGGGGGTTTGTTTACTTGTTCCCATGCCAGCAAAAATCTTTAGTCATCAAGGGATGTATGGTGTCAGATAGCCCCAATTTAAAAGATTTTATAAAAGGAAGCCCAAAGGCATTTGGGGATCAGGCCTTGATTTGCAGGTATCCATTTAGCAAGTCTATGCCTGGACTTATAGCCTAGCGCAATGCATCCATTGTGGTAGACTTTGGGTCAAAAAAAAAACAAAAAACAAAACAAAAAAAAAAGAGGGGTGTGAGAAATACCTTGAACAGGATGTCTCCTGAAAAAAGAATCCCACAGGACAAGGCAGGCTCTTGTCCCATGGGACAAAGCAGGTCCTTGTCTCAGTAACAGGTCAGGAGCCTGGTGTGGCTGCATCTTTTGCAGGACAGCCCAAAAATTGCATGAGTCCTTGGGCCTCTATGACTCGGAACTCAGAAGTTACCCTGACAAAGCCGATCTTAGCCTAGCAGAGAGCAGGTGTGGGCAAAAGGGTATTTTCCCAACACATGGCCCCAAGCCAGTGGGAGAAACAGCCCTCTCAGTGGGACCTCCAGATGAAAAGTTTTTGCACCCTGATAAACCTCTCCACTGATGTAATAATCCAAATCAAACCGATTTAGAAAAAGCCCAGGTTTAATGGATAACAATGCTCCCAGATGGCTTTCTAGTCCCCCTACCCCAGAGAAGCCAGGAAAGGAAGACTGGAAAACCACATGTTTGTTCTCTGGGTTGCTGTTTAAATACCCTGTGGGAATGGTCTTGAGCATCTTTGGGGAGGAGTCATCATTTGTCAGGCTTTCTCAGGGATAGAGTCTGGGCTGAGGCAACTCTCAGGGGAGGGAGCTTGGGATGGAACTTCTACCCGAACATTCCAAATTTTTTGGATATTTGGATGCCAGGGGCCGGGCTGACGCCTGAACCCAAACAAGAAGTCTGCTATTACCAGTGTTGTTAAAAATAATTTACATATGAATGTTAAAAGGCAGAGAGCTTATTTTAAATTTTCTGCTTGCAAAACCCTTCTAGAGGGAACCAATTCTACATTTCTTTTTATTAGATGGCAATTTACAAAAGGAAACTCCATGCACCCAAGGAAAAAAAAACACAAAATAAATAACCAAAATAATGATTTTCCATATCCATGTATAAAACAAAATTTAATGATTAAGAGCCATTGTGAGATATTTGATTACACTGTGTAAAGATATGTCACTTTTTAATAAAAAGCTAAATGGCAGGAGGTATAATCAAGACTTCTGGACAGAGAGAGCTCTAGGAAGTAGAAAGGGGAAGTCACCAGCCAGACTCAGAGGAAGCAGGACATGCAGGAGGAGAGATAAAAGCCACAAGCCACTGTGAGCGCATAGATTAATAGAAATGGGCTTTGTTAAGAGTAAGTTAGAAACAAGTTTAAGATAAGGCTGAGTTTTTGTAATTAATAAGAAGCCTCTGTGTCATTATTTGGGTGCTGGCTGGTGGGACAGAGAAAGACTCATAACATATGTTGTCCAACATAGGGGCAAGTATTTCCACATAGGACCTGAGAAATCTTTAAAAGAAAAGTTCCAAACACACAAACAAGGAGCCAGACATAGCTTCCTAGTCCCACAGACTCTCGAGTGGGTCACAGCTTACAGAAATGTGGCTTCCTGCTGCTGCCTGCTGGCTAGAGCCAACAGCCACAAGCACCATGTGCCAGCACCTTGTGTTGAGTCATGTGGTGGCTGACGTGACAGTTTAAGATTTGTCTCACGTGGTCACAGAATGCTGCGGATGCCTAGTAATGCCAGGTCTAGACTCTCTCTCTCTCTCTCTCTCTCTCTCCCTCCCTCCCTCCCTAAAAAGGAACAGTATGTTTTAAAATGTGCTTAGATTCTGAAAAAAGAAAAGAAAATGGGTACAGAGAGTTGTAGAAAAAATAAATAATTTAAAAATAATAAAGTCTTTAAGGAGAGAGTGAGGTTATAATTTTAAAAGCCATGTAAAGATGGGAAATACACTGACCATCTGTATCATGTAGAGGGCTCTGTTGACTTTGAATTTTTTGAATGCTAATGAACAAAGAATGGAAGCTGCTGAGAGACACTGGAGTGTGGAAGGGACTGGTGAATTAAATCAGCCTAGATACTTTAGGAATGCCTTAGCTTCAAAGTAGAAGTTGGGCAATGCATTGCATTGTAGGAGAGGTTATGCTTTTGTTTCCAGAGGAAACAAAAAGCTGTGGATTCCTTCAAAGTTAATCAAGATCAGGTTTGACTAGGGAAAAGCTCCTGAGAATCTTGACTACAGACCTGAGGAGAAAAAGTCAAGAAAGTTTACAAGACAGATGATGTATAATCTGATACCTCAACATGGGAACAGCTCTGAGACTGGATGAGACATCATAAATCTTGTTGGCTACAGAGTCCTCATGACTTATTATTACATGTCCTCCTTTCACATGGATGAGTAGAGGTTTATATTACAGTTTGGTTATACAATCCCAACAGACTTCTAAAGTTGAAAGATGTCTTTTACATACTCAATGATAAAACAAAAAAATATCTTTAGCTAACTTGTGACATACTGCACATTTTATACTTGTGTTAATACAGATATATGCGTTTCCTTTAAAAGTTTATGTATTTTCAGAAAAAAAAAAGATGCAGACACCAATAAAGACAAGTAGCCCAGGTGACACAGCCTCTCGGAATGCCTCTGTTGCAGTTTCCTCAAAATTCTACATACAAAACAGCTTCAAAGCTGCTACCTGAGATGGTCCAGCCTCACAGACTGTCCAGTCAAGACTTCAGATAAGCTCTACATTTTCCCATCACACAGAGACTAAATAGAAAATAATACAACGAGCTCTCCCAGGACTTGACCATTATCCCAATTTTGTCAGGGTCCGAAGATGCTGTTGCTCCCAGACAACAGGAAGCATTTTAGAGAACATGACACCCACATTCCCAAGAGGTGAGGTGGGTGGCTTTTGGTCATTCAGAAGATTATGGATGCTTGTCATCGTTTAGAGGGGTTGGTTACAAGTTGTTATTGGTCATGGTCAGGAAAAATGGCTGAATGAAGGAGATTAGATTCAGGGATCTCTTTCTGAAGGGAAAAAAGGGGATATGAAAGCAGATGCAGAGACCCATTGTTCAGCACTGGGCCAAGCTCCTGGAGTCCAGTCATAGAGAGAAAGGAACAATAATATGAGCAAAGTGATCAAGACCATGATGGGAAAATACACACAGAAACAGCTGATCTGAGCTAGTGGGAACTCACTGACTCTGAACTGACAGCTAGGGAACCTGCACAGGACCAAACTAGGCTTTGAATGTGGCTAAGTTAGCCATTTGGACAAGATACTGCCCTTGCTTCAACTGCTGACTGTATGCTGTACAAACTGAACAAAAACAGGACACAAAGGAAAGGAACTACTGAACTTTGCCAGACAATGTAGGATTTCTTCAAAATTATTGCTTCCCAGAAAAGTCTGTCAGATATTCTAGGCCTTTAAGTAAAAGATGGATGCCCCAACATTACAGAGGAACCTTGGGTGACTACCCAGTCAGCCAGCTGTGTCTCTCATTTCTAGTTTTAGAAGTTGCTTGTTCTGCACTTCCTATTTATTCAGGTAATATTATATCCCTTTTGAGTCTCTGATGGAGATGAAGATGAAATAGTTACAGTTACAGTTTTCTTTGTTACCAAATTCAGAAATGAAACTCATAAAAGATGTATAAAGTGTAGAAAGTTGAGAGACACAGAACCTCAAATTGTTTCCCTAAGGAAATGGTTTGAGGTCTAAAAAGATAGTGTTGGGTTAGTAATGCAAGTTACAATAAAAAGTGGTTTAGGTGTAAAACTTTGAACTCATCAAGATAAGATAGATAAAAGAGTAATTTCTCTAAATTTGTCAAATACAAGTCGACTAAATATTGTAATTGTAATTCTTACCTGATAATTGTTCTTTTTGTATGTATTTTTACTTTCATTTTATTTAGACAAAAGGGGGAAATGTGGCAAATATATAATTACACTATGTGATAATCAAGAAGAGTAGATTGTATTTAAATTGGTGTTTACTTCTGCATGTAGGCCGTGCAGAAGGTGAAAGATCCTTTATCTGAGTGGTCTTAGACCTTGCTTAAAGAGGATATGAAGGAAGAGAAAGCATATGTTAAGAAGGATGAGGTTGGAGATTTGTCCGACTCACACCCAGGGGTAGGACGGAGTTCATATGACCAACAATATGATCACCTACAGAAGATCCACACAATAACAACACAGTTTGGTAAGTCAGCATGGGGCAAGTTCACAAGGCTCCACCCCTAGATGCAGAGCTATGGGCAATTAATGGATTTTGAAAGGAGTATCTGTCTTCCCCAAGGATGAGTCCACTAATAGGCTATCCAGTCTCAAGTAATCGCATGTACACATGAGTGACACTGAGTGGACTTGGCAGATTGTGTTTATATACACACACTTGCATTGTATGTATTTTACATACATATGTACAATGTGTTTCATATATTTGTACATATGTATTTATGTATATATACTATTAATAATTTAAAAAGAGACTAGGAAGTGGAGGGGCAAAGGAAGAGTTGAAGGGGTTAAAAATGTAAGCATTGTACTCATGTATGAAATTCTCAAAAAGTTATTAAAAGAAAAGGAAACAAACCCTAGCAGAGAGCCTCAGTAATGGTACCACACATGCTTTTAACAGCCTGGAGAATGTTGACACCCAGCCAGAAGGAGCCAGCTAGAAAAGACATTGACTGTCTCTTCTCTCTTCTCATGCCTGTCCTTGACTCAACTCAGAAAACTAGGAAGGCGAAGTGGAGAAGGTAAAGAGCATCCATTTTCCCCTAGTCCCCATGCCAGGGATTCAGTCTGCAGAAAACTCAATCTAAAGAAGAAGGGCTTTAACCAATAGCTGGTTTTGATTCTTATATAAGATTGAATACTAGTTTTCTGGTTAAAAAGAACTTACTTTAGATTTCAACAGGAGTGGGGAATTCTCCACTAAGGGCATCCAGAAAGGACAGTTACAGAGAGAATAAGGTTGTCTCTTCATATATCTTGAGTTCATGTTACTCCAATATAAATAACAAGGACTTTTGGAAATTCAAATGGGAGAAATGCAAATTCATAACAGGATTAACTCAACTTTTTAATATATATTTTATTTATTAGTCTAAGGTTTTTTAAATCTTTTATATGAGCATGGAATCCTGTCAATTTTATGTTTCAATTTTTTGTTGTTTTAAAGTTAACTCCCATTTTAAAGATTTAATTATTTTTAATCATTGTTGTGTGTGTTTGTGTGTGTGTGTGTGTGTGTGTGTGTGTGTGTGTGTGTGTGTGTGTGTGTGTAAGTATATGCACAATAAGTTCAGATGCCCTTGGAGGCTGGAGGAGTCAGTCCCTTTGGAACTAGAGTTACAGGCAGTTGTGAGACACCTAATATGAGTGCTGAGAACTGAACTTGGGTCCTCTGTAATTGCAGCAATCCATCTTTTAACTGTTGATCCCCCTCTCCTCCAGCCCCTTTCTGGCATAGTTTTAAAAACATTTGCTTGTGTGTGTGTGTGAGAGAGAGAGAAGTGGGGAGTTAGTTATGATGTTTTTAAACTTTACTCATGTGTGTGGTCGACATTTACCTTCCAAAACAATTACATGGCAAAATGTACCTCAGTGACATTTGTTTTATCTTTCAGTCTCATGGCACTCTGCCAAATCTGCTGAAGCTTAGAAATAAACTTTGATCAGTACTCTTGTTTCAAACAGCTCATTTGTGCTATCCAGAGGACTAGCTTTTAGTCTGGAGTCGGTATATAGTCTGAAGCTTGTAGCATGAATTCTCATAGGTACTGATAATAAAAACCCAGAGTCAGGTATTAGGGATTAAAAGCTAAGAGATCAGAGAAGCAGTGTAGCCAGTCACTAGAGAGATCTTTACCTTTACCAAATCCTCACACCAAAGGGGCAGTCCTGTCCTCAGACTGCTTCTCAGACTGCATCCTCTGACTACAATGAGTTTCTGTCTTTTCCTGCTTTATATTCCTCTCTCCACCCAGCCATATCATTCCTATCTCCATCTCCTTAGTGCTGGGATTAAAGACATGGGATCCCAAGTGCTGGGTTCACCTTTGTGTGAGCTCTGTTTCTCTTTCAGACTGGACCAATTTCATGTAGCCCAGGTGGCTTCGAACAAACAGGGATCTGTCTGCCTATGTCTCCCAAATCCTGGATTAAAGGTGTGTGCCACTACTGCCTGACCTCTAGTGGCTTTATTTGTTAAAACCCAAGCAAAATATCACTACTTTCGCCCTTTTTTGTCTAAAATTTAAAAAAGAAAGCTATAACTATTATAAGAAAAACTATATACAATAAATACAATAACTATATACAATATATACAGGCAATAAATACATCAACAATGTCTAGTCCACTTGTATTTTACAAATTCAGAGGAAAGACTCCATTATCTATCCATCTTGGTGAGTCTAAAGTGTTGTACCTAATTCACTTTCTATTTTAACTTGCATTACCAATTCAAAATAATCTTTTTATGTCTCTCAACCTTACATACTTTGCATTTCTTTAACAAATTTCTTTTCTGAGTCTGGTAAACAAGGAAAACTATAACTATGACAATCTAGTCTTCAACTCCCCCAGAGACCAGAGAAGGAAATAATATTAACTGAGTAAGCAGGAAGTATAAACAAGAGACTTCCAAAAAAATGTAAGAAATAACAAAACAGCTGTCTGTTTGGACAGTCACTAAGGTTCTTCTGCAACATTGGGACATCCATCTTTGGCCTACAAGCCTAGGATATTTGACAGACTTTTCTTTGAAGCAGAATTTTTGAAAGTCTCTCCCACCTTGACTTGACAAGGTTTTATAGTCACTTTCTTTTATGTCCTGCTTGTCAAATTTGGACAGCATACCCACAGTAATCAAGGCAAAAACACTTTCTTGCCCAGTGACATATTTTTGCCACAAAGAAAGTAAACTCCATGTGGAGGTTCTTCAATGCCCATTAACACCTCTGAAGTAGACTGGTGCTGCCAGGAGCAGATAGGTATGTCTCATTGTCATAAAAAAACCTACCTTATTAAAATATCTTAAATGTCATATTATGTAGATCTCTGAAGTATTTTAAGACAGCCTATATATCTAAACTATATCTTTTTTACCTTGAAAACATACATAAGCTGACTACAAGTTTAATTGGAATAGGTAACTAATTACTAACTTGCACTTCCTTATTATCCTATTTTTTTTCAGACCTTTAGAAATCACCTTTCTTATTCAAGTATCATCATGGTCATGAAATTCAATATTGATAGTATCTTAGATCCATTCCTCCAAAAGCATTGTTCTTGCCTTTAAAGGCTTAATTATCCTTTTTACTGAGAACTAGCATTTTCATTTTTACTTGTTATTATTGAGCTATATATTTTTCTCCACTATTGTCCCTTTCTTCTTCCTCCCCTTCTACCCTCTCACATAATCCGCACACTTCCAGTTTACTCAGGAGATCTTCTCTTTTTCTACTTCTCTTGTAGATTAGCTCCACTTGTCTCTCTTAGGGTCCTCTTTGTTGCCTAGGTTCTCTGGGATTGTGAATTGTAGGCTGGTTTTTCTTTGTTTTATGTCTAAAAGCCACATATGAGTGAGTACATATTTTATTTATCTTTCTGGGTCTGGGTTAGCTCATCAATTTGATGTTTTCTAGATCCATCCATTTGCTTGCAAATTTCAAGATGTCATTATTTTTTTCTGCTGTGTAGTACTCCATTGTGTAAATGTACCACATTTTTTCCTATCCATTCCTTGGTCAAGGGGCATTTAAGTTGTTTCCAGGTTCTGGTTATGACAAATAATGCTGCCATGAACATAGTTGAGCACATGTCCTTATTGTATGATTAAGCATCCTTTGGGTATATACCCAACAGCATTATTGCTGGGTCTTGAGATAGATTGTTTTCTAATTTTCTGAGAAATTGTCATACTGATTTCCAAAGCAGCTGTACAAGTTTGCACTCCCACCAGCAATGGAAGAGTGTTCCCTTTGCCCCACTTCCTCTCCAGCATAAGTTGTCATCAGTGTTTTTGATCTTGGCCATTCTGACAGGTATAAGATGGAATCTCAGAGTTGTTTTGATTTGCATTTATCTGATGGCTATGGATTTTGAGCATTTCCTTAAGTGTCTTTCAGCCATTTTAGATTCCTCTGTTGAGAGTTCTCTGTTTAGGTCTGTACTCCATTTTTTATTAGATTATTTGTTCTTTTGTTGACCAACTTCTTGAGTTCTTTGTATATTTTGGAGCTCAGCCCCCTGTTCAGTGTGAGGTTGGTGAAGATCTTTTCCCATTCTGTAGGCTGTCATTTTGTCTTAATGACCATGTCTTTTGCTTTACAGGAGCTTCTCAGTTTTAGGAGTTCCCATTTATTAATTGTTTCTCTCAGTGTCTGTGTTATTGGGGTTGTATTTAGGAAGTGGTCTCCTGTGCCAGTGTGGTCAAGGGTACTTCTCATTTTCTCTTCTACAAGATTCAGTGTGGCTGGCTTTATGTTGATGTCTTTGATCCATTTGAACTTGAATTTTGTGAATGGTGATAGATATGGATCTATTTTCATTCTTTTACATGTTGATATCTACTTATGCCAGCACCATTTGTTGAATATGCTTTTATTCCGTTTTATATTTTTTGCTTCTTTGTCAAAAATCAGGTGTTTATAGGTAGGAGGATTGGTATCTGGGTCTTTGATTCAGTTCCATTGGTCCTCCTGTATGTTTTTATGCCAATACCAGGCTGTTTTCAGTATTGTAGCTCTGTAGTTTGAAGTCAGAGATTGTGATACCTTCAGAAGTTCCTTTATTCTACAGGACTGTTTTGGCTATCCTAGTTTTTTGTTGTTGTTGTTGTTGTTTTGTTTTGTTTTGTTTTTTGCTGAGAATTAGCATTTTCAAAAGTCAGAGAGATTCAATTATTATTTGTATAGCTTCTGCATTTGGTTCATTATATTTGCTGCTGATGTCAATCTTTGTAAGAAATCAGTTAAGGTTTCTTTTGGGACCTGTATGACTTTAGTAAATTGTAAACAGAGACTGTTGGTTGGTTTTCTGGCCACCTAGACCTGAATAATCACACAGAAACTATATTAATTACAATACTGTTTGACCTGTTAGTGCAGGCTTCTTATTAACTAACTCTTACATCTTAAATTGACCCATTTCTATTAATCTGTGTATCGCCATGAGGCTGTGGCTTACCAGTAAATGTTCTGAGCATCTTTCTTCTTCTATCTGGGGTCTATTTGACTCGGCCTACTCTCTTTATGTATCTTTGTTTGGTTTCTCCCCCTAGTTCTAATCTGCCCTGCCATAGTCTGAAGCAGCTTCTTTATTAACCAATGGTAATAAAACATATTCACATCATACAGAGGGGAATCACACATCAGTAAATGACTCAATCTTCTTTCCTACTTCTTCAGTTCGGTCACAAGCATTCAAAACCGCTGAATGGCATAAAGCCATAATGTAGTATCATATAGGGATATTCTTTCTATATTAGCATAATTTCCTCCAAGAAGTTGATCTTGAAATATTTCCATGTCTCTAGCTCTACTCGTGTGTTCAGTGGTCTCAGCCTCTTCTTTCAACCAGGTCCTCCATTGTAATTGTGAATCAAGCTCCAAGACTGTCATAGCCAAATCTCTCCAGTCTTTAGGGATAATTCTATTACATACTGACCATGAGTTTAACATCTGCTTCACAAAAGGTGAATGCATCCCATATGAGACTATCACTTCCTTCAAGCTCCTTAAATCTACCATTACCACAGGAGTCCATTCAGTTCTTACAGAGCCTTGGGTATATCTATCATTTGTCAATTTCTGTAAGGTTACTGGATCTATTAAGGTTAGTTCTTTGACAACCTTCATCTCTAACTTTATGATGCAATGATGAAATTGGTTCTCCATTAAGTTCCTCTGTCTGAATTTGAATATCTCTATGATCTGTTTTATTAAGTTTTTCTAAGGCCTGTATCTTGACATTCATACCAAGCAACTTTTTAAGAGATAAACTAAGAACTATCAAAAGGACAACAAGGATTATCAAAATAATAATTAACAGTATATCAATCCCAGTTAAGTTACTATTCTTTCTTTAATTGTTCCACATTTAAATCATGTATCATGTAATCATACAGAGAACTAACTTTTCTATATAGTAATTGTGACTCCCATTTTCTAATGTAGAAAAAACTGTCTCTTTTAACTGATTCATTGCTTTAAAATTCCCAATTTTCTCACCAAATCTGCCACCAATGACAATGAAGATGTGAGACTTATTGCTGCTGCATAGAACAATGAAAGCCTGATGGGATTTCAAGGCAGTTACCTAGTTTGGCAGCAGCCCAAGAAGAGGCTCCAAGGAAAGCCCACAAGGATGGAAAAAGGAAAAACCTAGCCAGTAGAGCAGTGACTCTGGACATGAGTAACTCATGCCTATGCCAATGGCTGCAAAGCCACAGGCAAATGACTTTTTTCATGAATTCGTACCCCAAAAGTTGGGCACCAGATGTTGCACAAATTCTAATTGTTCTTAATAAAAACCCATAGTCAGATATTAAGGGATGAAAGCTGAGATATCAGAGTAGAGTGACCAGCCACTAGAAAGACCTTTTGCCTCTACCAATGCTCAGACCAAAAGGGCAATCCTGTCTTCAGACTGTATCCTCTGACTGCATCCTTAGACTGCATCTTAAGACTGCACTGAGGTCTTGTCTCATTCCACCTTATATTTCTCTTTCTGACCAGCCATATCCTTTCCTGTCTCCATCTCCTCAGTGCTGGAATTAAAGGTATGTGACTCACTTGTACTGGGATTAAAGATGTGAGTCAAGACCCCTGGCTCTGTTTCTTTTTGATACTGGATTAATCTAGTGTAGCCCAGGGTGGCCTTGAACTCAGAGATCCATCTGCCTCTGTCTCCTGAGTCCTGGGATTAAAGGTGTGTGTCACTGCTACCTGGCCTCTAGTGGCTTAGCTCTGCACTATTATCTTCAGGCAAGCTTTATTTGCTAAAACACAAACAAAATATAACTACAGACACTTCTTTCTTTTACTATATATTATCAGCTCTTTGAGAATTCCATACAATGTGTTTTGATCACATTCACCTTCCTCCAGCTCTTCACAGATCCACCCCCACCTCCCCTCCCATCTAACTTTGTATTCATTTACTTTTTTTCTCAACAGATCCAATATTCTCCAATATATGGCTTTAAGAGTTACAGCCCTGAAGGGAAAGATATCCTGGCAGTCAGAAGTCAAGGAATGCCTACAGCTTGGAAGGAAAAGGTATTATGGCAGAAGCATTACAGCTCTGTTCCCATAAGAGATAGTTTCCCCCAGATAAATGTTAACAGTTCTTGCTCTGGAAAAGGTTTCCCTAATCCAAGTGTAACAACTCTGCTCCAGCGGGGGAGGGTTTCCACAGTGAAGTTGTTACAGCTCTGCTCTGTTCTGTTGCGCCCCAGAGAAGTGTTACAGCTATGCTCAACTCCCTGGGAGTGTAATAACTCTGCTCCAGCAAGTTTCCCCCATGAGAAGTGTTACAGTTCTGCTCTGCTCTAACTTCGCTCCGGAGAGCTGTTACACCTCTGCTCTGCTCCGCTCCGGTGACATTGTTCCAGCTCTGCTCTACTAAGGGAGTTTTCCAGTGGAAATGTAGCAGTTCCGCTCCACTCTGAGGACAGCTGTTGCATCTCTGCTCTTCTCTGGCAAAAGAAAGTCGTTACAGCAGGCTTCACTCAAGAGATTTATTGGAAGGAAGGAATTCAGGAGAGTGGCTGCCTCTGTCAGGGTGGAGAAAGGACAGCCCCAAACTGAACAGGTACAGGGTTTATATAGAGTTACTTAGGGGTAGAGCTTTTCAAGATGAAGATTTTCAGGGTGGGAACTGGTAAGATATCAATTCCTGAGCTTGGGACAAAATCCGAGATTGATTTGATTTCATGTTCTGGGATTGGTTGGTTTTCATATCCAGGGATTGGTTGGATTTCATTTCCTGAGTTGGTTAAGGGCAGGGTGTGTTTCCTTGACTCTGGTCTCAGGCCCAGGGTATTCTTTACTGGCCCTTTTCGCCTACACTGGCCTTCCACTGGCGCATGGACGACTTATCAGGGACACTTTTAGAGTAAAGCGAGAGGTGATAAAATTTTAAGGATTCTATTGTAGTCATGATTTGAGAAGCTCCAAATGAGACATAGTCAATGGCACCATTGAAGGAACATTTTGTAACTTGCTGGGCTTTCACGGGGCAGTCACAAAAGTCAAACGGACTTGGTTATATTTATACAGTTGCCATCTTATTTGTATTATTAGAAAATCCCTATTCTAGGGCAGGGTCTTTCTCTTTTACTAGTTTTTGGGACCCTACTTCTCATACTGGGTCACCTTGCCCAGCCTTAATACATGGGGAGGTGCTTAGTTTTACTGCAACTTGATATGCCATGTTTTATTAATACTCATGGGAGACCTGCTCTTTCCTAGATGGAGACAGAAGAAGAGGGGATTGGAGGGTAGGAGCAGAGGATGGGGGAGGAGGGGCTGGGAGGGGAGTGTAGGGACCTGAAGCCAGGATGTAAAATAAATAGATGAATAAAAAGATTAGAAAAAGAAAATCCCTATTCTATAAGTATAGGTTTGTTAGATGCTTAAGGTACACTGAGTCCATTCCCACCCCAACCTGGTTCTCAGAAGATATAAGTCAAGATCACAGTGGATGTCTCAAACTGCATGGCTCAGTCTCACATACCCTAGATTTTTCCTACATATACATAAAATAGTTGTAATATACTGTGATTAGCATGATTTCTCATTCTCTCTGTCTGTCTGTCTGTCTGTCTGCCTCACTTACGGCACAATTTCACCATACTTCAGCGAATGGAAACTTTAAGCTGACAAATATTTGTTTTTAC
>PVIU01002952.1:18015-157529 GCA_004026605.1 Ondatra zibethicus
GGGGCTATCATATGGAATTAAAGACAGCAGATAAGGGGTGGGGCTATCATATGGAATTAAAGAAAGACAGCAGATAAGGGGTGGGGCTATCATATGGAATTAAAGAAAGACAGCAGATAAGGGGTGGGGCTATCATATGGAATTAAAACCAACCAACCAAATCCACTTGTGCTTATGTTTACAGCAAAGTCATGCTTAGGCCCACATAAAGCCTGATCATTGGTGGTTTTATCTTCTCAGAATTTCTTAGGGCCATGATAATTTATGTCAGCAATAGTTGTAGCTTCAAGTATACTAGTAGTTTATGAACATCCATCATGACACTGGTATCTCCATCTTTCTCATCATCTCTACAGTATTCCTCCTCTTCTGCTTCCTTCTGTCATTTTATCGGTGGTCTTTTTTTAGACTAATGCAATGCATGCGGTTTGGTTTTCTGTATTTGTTTCCTTTTTAACTTATTTTGAGGATTGCCTTTTTAATTAAAAATATTTTTATTGAAAATAAGATTTTGCTTTCCTAGAGTATATTCTGATCACTGTTTCCTCTCCAGATCTTCCCCACCTCCCTATCCATCCAACTCCATATCTTTTTTTCTCTCTTTAGGAAACAAACAGGTCAATAAAAAAAACAGAATAAAACAAAGCAAACAGAAAAACAGAGGAAATAAAAAAGAAAATCACAGGAAACACATACACATGCACAGACACACACACAAACACACACACACATACAAACCCCATCAAAACACAAAATCAGAAAACAAAATGAATAAGCAAAGACAAGAAGGTTTAAAAATGTGCCTAATTAGACTCCATTGGAAGAAACTAGTATTTCTTTTGTGAGCAGTTTTTGCGATTTACTTCTGAAGAGTGGTTTCCAACTAGCAGGCAATTATCTCCATTTCCAAAAGCTCTATGAAGCATTTTGCCTTCAAAAATGTTTGTTTGCTGGGCAGTGGTGGCGCACACCTTTAATCCTAGTACAGAGGCAGACGGATCTCTGTGAGTTCGAGACCAGCCTGGTCTACAAGAGCTAGTTCCAGGACAGGTTCCAAAGCTACAGAGAAACCCTTGAAAAAAAAAAAGTTTGTTCAAAGTTAGATGGAAAGGCAACCCCAATAGGAACAGCAAGGGAGTCTCCACAGGCTTACAGAGAACCTGAAAAAGGACTGCTGTCAAACTCTCCCAAGGAACACATTTCAAACCTTGTACTTAGCTTGGGGAGGGAACTGGAAAACCCCTAGACTGTATCGTTGAAGCATTCTTAGCCCCATGAGTCACTTGCCCTTCTGGAACAACAAACTCTCGATCCATTTGGAGTTGCCTTTTTTTCATATTCTTTTATTTTTCATTCAAAAATTTACAGTTCCTCCCCTTCTCCCAGTCCCCTCCCAGTCCCGCAATACCCCTCCTCCCTTCCCCTGCTTCCTTAAGTGGGGGCAGTGTACCCTGCCCTGTGGGAAGCCCAAGGCCCTCCCCTCTCCATCCAGGCCTAGGAAGGTGTGCATCCATATAGACTAGGTTCCAAAAAAACCAATACATGCAGAAGAGATAGGTCCCAGTGCCATTATCATTGGCTTCTCAGTCAGCCCCCATTGGCAGCCACATTCAGAGATTCCTGTTTGATCATATGTTCATTCAGTCCTGGTCCTGCTGGATTTGGTGAGCTCCCATTAGATCAGGCACACTGTCTCAGTTGGTGTACCATCCCCTCGCGGTCCTGACTTCCTTGCTCATCTTCTCCCACCTTCTGCTCTTTGACTGGACCTTGGGAGCTCAGTCCATTGCTCTGATGTGAATGTGGGTCTCTGACTCTATCTCCATCCATCGGACAAAATTTCTATGGTGATGATCAAGATATTCATCAATGTGACTATGGGACAAGGCTAGTTCAGGCACCTTCTCCTCTGCTGCCCAAGTACCTAGCTGGGGACATCCCCGTGGACACCTGGGATCCTCTCTAGAGCCAAGTATCTTGCCAGTCCTAAAATGACTCCCTTAATGTAGATATCTTATTCCCTTCTCCAATATCCACCCTTCCTCCATCTCCACCCTCCCACTCCCCCAAGCTCTCCCCAGTCCTTCCCTTCTCCCTTATCCTTCCCCCTCTCCCCTTCGTCCACCGCAAACCCCACCCCTACCTCCACCCCTATCCCCACTCACATACTTCCAACTTTTGCCCAGCGATCTAGTTTGCTTCCAATTTCCAGGAGGATCTGTATATGTTTTTCTTTGGGTTCACCTTGCTCTTTGGCTTCTCTAGGCTTGTGAGCTATAAGCTTAATGTCCTTTGTTTATGGCTGGGGTCCACTAATGAGTGAATACATACCATGATCATCTTTTGGGGTTTGGGTTATCTCAATAAGGATAGTGTTTTCTATTTCCATCCATTTGCATGCAAAATTCAAGATGTCATTGTTTTTACAACTGAGTAGTATTATAATGTGTATATATTCCACAATTTCTTTATCCATTCTTCCATTGAGGGGCACCTAAGTTGTTTCCAGGTTCTGGCTATTACAAATAATGCTTCTATGAACATAGTTGCACAAATGCTTTTGTAGAATGATTGGGTATATCTTGGGTATATTCCCAAGAGTGGTATTGCTGGATCCTGAGGTAGGTTGATTCCCAATTTCCTGAGAAACCACCACACTGATTTCCAAAGTGGTTGCACAAGTTTGCATTCCCACCAGCAATGGATGAGTGTTCCCCTTACTCCGCATCCTCTCCAACATAGGCTATCATTGGTGTTTTTGATTTTAGCCATTCCGACAGGTGTAAGATGGTATCTCAAAGTTGTTTTGATTTGCATTTCCCTGATGGCTAAGGAAGTTGAACATGACCTTAAGTATCTTTTGGCCATTTGAACTTCTTCTGTTGAGAATTCTCTGTTCAAATCATTACCCCATTTTTTAATTGGGTAATTTAGAATTTTAATGTCTAGTTTCTTGAGTTCCTTGTATATTTTGGAGGTCAGACCTTTGTCTGATGTGGGGTTAGTGAAGATCTTCTCCCATTCAGTAGGATGCCTTTTTGTCTTAATGACTGTGTTCTTTGCTTTACAGAAGCTTCTCAGTTTCAGGAGGTCCCATTTATTCATTGTTGCTCTTATTGTCTGTGCCACTGGGGTTTTACATAGGAAGTGGTCTCCTGTGCCCATGTATTGCAGGTTACTTCCCAATTTCTCTTCTATCAGGTTCAGTGTGGTCAGATTTATATTGAGGTCTTTAATCCATTTTTACTTGAGTGTTCTGCATGGTGATATATAAGGATCTATTTTCATTCTCCTACAGGTTGACATCCAGTTATGCCAGCACCATTTGTTAAAGATGTTCTCATTCTTCCATTGTATAATTTTAGCTTCTTTGTCAAATATGAGGTGTTCATAGGTTTGTGGATTAATATCTGGGTCTTTGATTCGATTCCATTGGTCAACGTCTCTGTTTTTATGCCAATACCAAGCTGTTTTCATTACTATAGCTCTGTAACAGAGTTTGAAGTCAGGGATGGTAATGCCTCCAGAAGTTCCTTTACTGTATAGGATTGTGTTGGCTATCCTGGGCTTTTTGTTTTTCCATATAAAGTTAGTTATTGTTCTCTCAAGGTCTATGAAGAATTTTGTTGGGATTTTGATGTGGATTGCATTGAATCTACAGATTGCCTTTGGTAGAATTGCCATTTTTACTATATTGATCCTACCAATCCAGGAGCATGGGAGATCCTTCCATTTTCTGGTATCCTCTTCAATTTCTTTCTTCAAGGTCTTAACATTCTTGCCAAATAGATCTTTTACTTCCTTGGTTAGTGTTACCCCAAGATACTTTATGCTATTTGTGGCTATCGTGAAAGGTGATGTTTCTCTGATTTCCCTCCCTGTTTCTTTATCCTTTGTGTATAGGAGGGCTATTGATTTTTTTGAGTTGATCTTGTATCCTGCCACATCACTGAAGGTATTTATCAGCTGGACAAGTTCTTTGGTAGAGTTTTTGGGGTCACTTATGTACACTATCATATCATCTGCAAATAACGAAAGTTTGACTTCTTCCTTTCCAATTCGAATCCCCATGATCTCCTTATTTTGTCTTACAGCTATTGTTAGAACTTCAAGCACTATATTAAAGAGGTATGGTGACAGTGGACAGCCTTGTCTTGTTCCTTATTTTAGTGGAATCGCTTTGAGTTTCTCTCCATTTAATTTGATGTTAGCTGTCGGCTTACTGTATATTGCTTTTATTATATTTATTTTTTTGCTTTTATTATATTTAGATATGAACCTTGTATCCCTACTCTCTTCAAGACCTTTATCATAAAGGGGTGTTGAATTTTGTCAAATGCTTTTTCAGCATCTAATGAGATGATCATATGTTTTTTTCTTTCGGTTTATTTATATGATGGATTACATTGATAGATTTCCGTATGTTGAACCAGCCCTGCATCTCTGGGATGAAGCCTACTTGATCAAAATGCATGATTTTTTTGATGTGTTCTTGGATTCGGTTTGCCAGTATTTTATTGAGAATTTTTGCATCGATGTTCATTAGTGAGATTGGTCTGTAATTCTCTTTCTTGGTTGCGTCTTTGTGTGGTTTTGGTATCAGGGTAACTGTAGCTTCATAAAAAGAGTTTGGCAATGACCCTTCTGTTTCTATTATGTGAAACACATTAAGGAGTATAGGTATTAGCTCTTCTTGGAAGTTCTGGTAGAATTCTGCATTAAAACCATCTGGTCCTGGGCTTTTTTTGGTTGGGAGGTTTTTGATGACAGCTTCTATTTCCTCGTGACTTATAGGTCTATTTAAATTGTTCACCTGGTCTTGATTTAATTTTGGTATATGGTATTTATCTAAAAAACTGTCCATTTCTTTTACATTTTCCAATTTTGTGGCATACAGGCTTTTGTAGTAAGACCTAATGATTCTCTGAATTTCCTCAGTGTCTCTTGTTATGTCCCCCTTTTCATTTCTGATCTTGTTAATTTGAGTGTTCTCTCTCTGCCTTTTGGATAGGGGTTTGTCGATCTTGTTGATTTTCTCAAGGAACCAGCTCTTTGTTTCATTGATTCTTTGGATTGTTTTCTGTGTCTCTATTTTGTTGATTTCAGCCCTTAGTTTGATTATTTCTAGTCTTCTACTCCTCTAGTGTGAGTCTGCTTCTTTTTTTTCTAGAGCTTTCAGGTGTGCTGTTAAGTCACTAATGTGTGCTTTCTCCGTTTTCTTTATGTGGGCACTAAGTGCTATGAACTTTCCTCTTAGCACTGCTTTCATAGTGTCCCACAGGTTGGGGTATGTTGTGTCTTTATTTTCATTGAATTCAAGGAAGACTTTAATTTCTTTCTTTATTTCTTCCTTGACCCAGGAGTTGTTCAGTAGTTGACTGTTCAGTTTCCATGAGTCTGTAGGCTTTTGGGGAGTGGAATTGTTGTTAAATTCTAACTTTACTCTATGGTGATCCGATAAGACACAAGTGGTTACTCCAATTTGTTTGTATCTGTGGATGTTTGCTTTGTTACCGAGTATATGATCAATTTTCGAGAAGGTTCCATGAGATGCTGAGAAGAAGGTATAGTCTTTCCTGTCTGGGTGGAATGTTCTATAGATGTCTATTAAGTCCATTTGATTCATTACATCTGTTAGTTCTCATATTTCTCTGTTAGGTTTCTGTCTGGTTGACCTGTCCATTTGTGAGAGAAGAGTGTTGAAATCTCCTACTATTAGTGTGTGGGGTTTGATGTGTGCTTTGAGTTCTAGGAATGTTTCTTTTACATATGTGGGTGCTTTTATATTAGGGGCATATATATTCAGGATTGAGACTTCATCCTGATGGATTATTCCTGTTATGAGTATAAAATGTCCATCTCCATCTCTTCTGATTGATTTTAGTTTGAAGTCAATTTTGTTAGATATTGTTTCTTGTTTCTTAGGGCCGTTTGATTGAAAAACCTTTTCCCAACCCTTTACTCTGAGATAATTAGTCTGTCTTTGTGGTTGAGGTGTGTTTCTTGTAAACAGCAGAATCTTGGATCCTGTTTTTGTATCCATTCTCTTAACCTGTGCCTTTTTATAGGTGAATTGAGTCCATTGATATTAAGTGATATTAATGACCAGTGGTTGTTAACTCCGGTTATTTATTTTTTTTTTTTTTTTGGTGGTAGTGTTTGTGTGTTTGCCTTCTTTGAGTTGTGCTGGCGGAGGGTTGTCAGATGTCTGTGCTACTGTGGGTGTTGTTAGCTTCCTTGGTTTGTGGTTTTCCTTCTAGTACTTTCTGTAAGGCTGGGTTTGTGGCTACGTATTGTTTAAATCTGTTTTTGTCCTGGAATATTTTGTTTTCCCCATCGATGGTGAATGCAAGCTTTGCTGGGTATAGTAGTCTGGGCTTGCATCCGTGGTCTCTTAGTGTCTGCAGCACATATAGCCAAGACCTTCTGGCTTTCATGGTTCCCAATGAGAAGTCAGGTGTAATTCTGATAGGTTTACGCTTATATGTTACTTGACCTTTTTCCTTTTCAGCTCTTAATATTCTTTCTTTATTCTGTATGTTCTGTGTTTTGATTATTATATGGTGAAGGGATGTGTTTTTTTGATCCAGTCTATTTGGTGTTCTGTATGCTTCTTGTACCTTCATAGGAATATCCATCTTTAGGTTGGGAAAGTTTTCTTCTATAATTTTGTTGAATATATTATCTGGGCCTTTGACCTGTAATTCCACTCCTTCTTCTATCCCTATTATTCTTAGGTTTGGTCTTTTCATGGTGTCCCAGATTTCCTGGATGTTTTGTGTTAAGAATTTGTTGGATTTGTTGTTTTCTTTAATCAATGAGTTTATTTCCTCTATAGTATCTTCAGTATCTGAGATTCTTTCTTCTATCTCTTGTATTCTGTTGGTTATACTTGTCTCTGTAGTTCCTGTTCGTTTACCCAAATTTTCCATTTCCAGAGTTCCCTCGTTTTGTGTTTTCTTTATTACCTCTATTTCAATCTTCAAGTCTTGAACTGTTTCCTTCACCTGTTTAATTGCTTTTTCTTGGTTTTCTTGGATTTCTTTGAGGGACTTATTCATTTCTTCCAGCTTTTTGTTTGTCTTCTCCTCCATTTCTTTAAGGGAGTTTTTCACTTTAAATGTCTCCATCATTTTCATTAAGTAAAGCTTAAAGTCATTTTCTTCTACTTCTTCTGGAATAGGGTGTTCAAGTCTTCTTTTGCATGCTCACTAGATTCTGGTGTCGTCATGATGCTTTTCATGTTGTTGGTGGAATTCTTGCATTGGCGCTTGCCCATCTCTTCCTTCAAATACAGCCAGGAGAGTCTTGGTGTCTTGATCCAATGTTTGCTGTGAGTGACAGTGTACTTGGAGAATTTTCTTGGTCTGTCCTCTCTTAGGGCCTCAAGGTACTGGAGCCAGTTGTGCTGGTGTATCCCTCTGGATTGCTGAACTCAGCACAGGAACAGGGACTCCTGGTGGGCCAAGGACCCCCGCAGAAGAAAAGGCAAACTTGCCTGGAGTTGACTTTGGATCTCTTTTCATTCTTCTACATGAAGCCATCCAGTGTGATCATCACCATTTATTAAAGATGCTGTCTTTTTTCCACTGTAGATTGTTTTTTGTTTGTTTGTTTGCTTCTTTGTCAAAAGTCGGTGTCCAACTTGAGTTAGTCTAGGTCTTCAATTCTATTGTAGATTGAGATGTCTGTTTTCATGCCAATACCATGCTATTTTTATTACTATAGCTCTGTAATACAAATTGAAATATGAAGTGGTGATGCCCCCAGCAGTTTTTTTTTAAATTCAGGATTTTATTAGCTATCCTGGGTTGTTTTATATTTCTATATGAAGAACTGTGCTGGGATTTTAATGGGGATTGCGCTGAATCTGTAGACTGCCATTAGTAGGATGGCCATTTTCGCAATATTCATTCTATTGATCTTTCCATCTTCTGGTATCTTCTTCAATTTCTTTCTTCAATGTCTAGAAAGATTGCACAAAGAAAAATTTGAAATTCTCTCAAATCCATATGTACCATTGTCATTAGGAATAATTCTCTTTTATAAACTCTTTACTTCCTTTCTTTTTAATTCTGCAACAGCCAGATGGTCAAATTGTTAACATCCATGCCTCATTCAGCAGATAAGAAGACAGACTTAATGCAACCAATATGATTGCTTCACCCCACAGAGAAGTGCAGGGAATTAGTTCCAATGGGACCACAGTTCTTTGTTTCTTGAGAAACTTTTATTTTGTGTTATTTTCCCAAACCTCAAAATTCAGAAAGGGGAAGCAGAGCAGTTTTTCATTTGCCAACTGCTTGTAATTACCACAAATTCACATCTTGAGTAATCATGAATGCCTTCCGGGGAAATCACAGATTGCCTGAGTGTCGAAAGAAGACAGTGAAACTTCTGGAGGAAACAGCTGGTGGGAGGTTGAGCCTGGGAGCTCCCTGGAGCTGAGTGAGCAGGCACAGGAACACAGACAGGGCTGTGAGGACAGGTAAGTGCTTTCGGTTGGGTTAGAACTCCTCTGGGAGACTGTGCTTGGGATAGACAGGCAACTAGATTCGCATCCTGTCCTTTCTGATAGTCACATGCATGAACCGGTGAGTCCAATGCCCATTTGGGGCCTCTGTTTACTTACTTGCCAAAAAGCAAACTGCCCTTAGATTTCACTTGAGATTTGAAGTGATGTCCTTCCCCCGTTTCCCATACTTCCCCACTGTTAGCACCCATTCTTACTAAACTTGTTCTCAATGAAGACTGGGATTAAGCAAATGTTGAATTTGGAAACTATAATTATAATCTACTATTGTAACACAGAAAAGTACTGTGCAGAGCTGCTTGCCTGAATAGTAGGAATTTTTTGAACCTTTTTCAAAAGCTCTGGTCTACTTCCACTTCACCTTGTTATAATGAAGGCTGGAGGACAAAGCATCCTCTATGCTGTTGGATTTGGAAGAAATGGTGTCAGTCGGTAGACATAAAAAACGCAAAAAACCCACCCTGCATTATGTAGAGTTGTTTCTAAAATAACTTTACATATCTAAATTTAAATGCAATAGCTTAAATTCTGTAAAAAAAAAACCTCTACATTTTATCATAAGGATATAATTTAGTAGATAAAATAAGCATAAATCATATAATATTTCAAAATGCACAGATGTTTCTTACAGCATTGACCATGGCAGTAAAAAAAGAAACAACCAAAATGTTCAAGAACATGTGTCGGGTTTAATGAATCTAGAAGTATGCATTCATTTGGGATTTTCAGAGTTAAACTCTGCTTACATAATTGCAGCATTCTTACCACAGAAGTGTGTAGTTCAGGGGCATCAAGGCCATCCGTGTTGTGACACCCTCACCAACATCCAACTCCAGAACTTGGTCATCTTCACAAAGTGGAACCATAGCCACTAAACAGCTGCTCCTCAGCCCTTCCCGAGCCCTTGGCAGGGGCCATTCCACTCTCCACCAGGCTGAGTACTCAGGGAACCTTGCAAGTTGGAAAGCACAGCATCCGACTTTCTCTACCTGACTGACTTCACTGATTTTGTTTTTGAGGTTCATCTATGTTGTGGCATATGTCAGAATCTAGCATTTGGCTTTTATACTTAAGGCTCTTATACTAATTAGTCAAAGATGTCTACTGACAAAAAGAAGTTCTGAATGCATGGAACAACCGTTTGTACAGTATTATAATTTGGGTAAAATCACACATGAAGGGGAGGGAGGAGCGATGATAAGAGAGAAGAGCATAAACTGTGAACGGGTGATTTCAGATTCACTTGTGAGGAGTCAGGAACATCCAGACTCACAAAAATCTTTTTTTATTTATTTACCTACTTATTTGTTTGCTTATTTATTTATTTGTTTGTTTGTTTTTTGAGACAGGGTTTCTCTGTAAATTTGGAGCCTGTCCTGGAACTAGCTCTTGTAGACCAGGCTGACCTCGAACTTACAGAGATCTGCCTGCCTCTGCCTCCCGCGTTTTGGGATTAAAGGCGTGCGCCACCATCGCCTGGTGCAAACTTTATTTTTATGTTCTTAAGAAAAACAAATCGATCAATTTTAAAATAACAGAAATTAAAGGCACACAACGTTGACAGGCTAGAGAGAATCAACCAGGCTTCCAGTGCCTGGAATAATAATAGCACTTAGAATAATGGATAAGATAGAGTTCTTGGATATGAAACCTGAAAAACTCAGGGAAGAAATCAGAACCAGGTAGAGTGGTTATTAAGGTTGATTGGAAGGGATTGTGTAGATGTATTTAATAACAAGAGTCAAAATCCAGGTTTCCCAATATGGGAGCAGTTTTGGAAAGAAACACTTTTAACACACTTCCCCAGCATCACAGCCATTCCTAGGGGCGGACTTTGAACTCATGAGTGACAGTCAGTGTTCCAGGTACAAACAGCATTTGACTGTTTACATTGTTTACACTGTTACATTGCAGTGCTGTCCCTGTCTCCCCCAGTAGAAACAAGATTCTGGGGTTCATTTTGGTACTGTTGACCTGGTGGAGCACTGTTTTCTTCTGGAGTGGAACTGTTAATATTAGGAATGAAGAAGATGCAAGGTGAAAATATCACATGGAGGAAATTATTGTCACATATAGGAAAATATTGCAAGCTCCAGAGCCCAGTAGACACAGCCCAGGTACATACAAGTTAGGCAAACAACAAACTAACGATAATTATGTTTGCTACAGTGTATTAAACACATGTGATGCAGCAGGTAAGTGCTTTTTGTGACTTTCAACTTATTAGTTCTGAGTTAATAATATATGAAATGTACTTAACATCTAGAATGTGAGACCCTTAGAAGGATTAAAACCTTTGGTGCTCAAGTGCCTGGAATCCAACATGAGTTTTTTTAAAAAGTGGTACACATTCTGGATTAGGCATGTTTTTTTTTTGTTTTTTTTTTTTTTTTTTTTTGTAGACAGAAAAGTACTCACCCAGTAATTTAATGGAGAGAGAATGAATAGTGGAGGATTAGACATCATAAACATAGCTTCAGAGTGAGGGACAATGTGATGGGGGGTACTGTAGGGGAAGCAGGGGCACAAGAGGTAGAGAAAGGGAGCTGAAAGCAAAGGCTTTGTGGGACGGGAGTGAGGCGAGTACACTCAGGACTGCAGCGTAAATTATGCTTGGATTACTAACCTCCAAATTGTGGGGTGTCTTGAAATGTTTGCAATTTTCCCCAATAGCATGTTCCTTTTTTATCATGAATGAAGTACAGCAAGCAAGCTAACTCTCCTATGCTCCCCCTGAAACTTGGTTCCAGTTCTGTTTGTAGAAAACAAGCCAGGCTCTGGTCATCACACCCTGAATGTACCCACTTCTCATAGAAAGAAAAGCCATCCCTCTTCACTCCCTACAGTCTCTGTTGCCTGTGAGTGTCTGTCAGTCAAGCCCTAGAAACTGATGAGTCCAGTGCCTCTTCTAGCATCATCAGTATCACGCTTCTGCAGCTTGGCATCAAGAGTGTTTGGGGACCTGCCTTCCAATGGACATCGTTATTCACAAAAGAAAGGAAGCTGGACACACGGACCAGAAAGAAGATGACCTGCTGCTTGCTGTGCCTAAGGAAGCCACAGTTCTTGGAGTAAGTCCATCTTGTTAGAAGGAGAACACAAAGAGATAATAAGATTGTGTCCAGACTACAGAGCAATAGTAGGTCTGGGAGAATCCTTGACTTGTTTCTGGTTGACTCCACGAGCTAACCAGAATGTGAAATACAACTGTTTTAGAAACTGTACTCTCCTAGGGTTTCCATCTAATTAAATAATTAAAAAATTAAAACTACTTGTGCCTTATTCACCAGAACACTGCATAATTAAGAAATTAGTTTCTTCTAATTTGTCTTTAGTGTAGCTAAGTTCTGCCCTGCTAGAGGTCCAAAGCAGTTTCTTTATTCATTAATGGTAATTACAGCATACAGAGGGAAATCCCACATCAAGAGAGCATAGCATTTGTCTTTTCCGTCTCATTGTTTTATCTTCCATCTCTTTGACCACTTCCCCTCCCCTAGTAGTGCCTCTTCTATTCTCATGTTTGTGTATATATTTAAATGTATGTTTTTCATATAAGAGAAAACACAGTATTTGTGTTCCTGAGCTTGTCTTATTTTATTTAGTATGATGATCCTCATTCCACCCATTTCACAATAAATGACATTATTTTACTTTTCTTCATGATTGAATAAAACCACGTTGTGTTTTCTGCTGATGGACATCTAACTGGTCCCATGCCTTGGCTATTGTGTAACAGTGAGCTTGGATGTGCAGGCCTCTCTGTGGTATGCTGACTTTGACTCCCTTGGGGATATACCCAGGAGGCATTGTCTGGATCATATGCTGGTTCTAATTTAGTTTCAGCTGTTTGAGGAACCACCATGTTGATTTCATCGGGGGCCACACTGGTTTACATTCCCAGCAACATTTAGCAGTTCCTCTTTCCTTGCACCCTCATCAGATATTAGATCATTTGCTTTCTTGATGATAGCTGGTCTGACTGGATTGAGAACGAATCTGAAAGCAGCTTTTATTTATATTAAATAAAATCCTAATTAGTCATTAGGATGCTGTGTTTTCTCTAAATATTTGTAGTCTATCTTTATTCCTTCTTTTGAGAATTATGTATTCAGTTCACAAGCCTATTTATTGGTTGCCTTGGTTTTCTCAGTGGTTAACTTTGGGGCTTTACATAGGATACATAGTCATCAGCGGCTTCCTCCCATTTTCAGACTCTCACTTCACTCTCATGCTTGTTTCCACCACTAGGCAGAAGTTTTGTCAGTCCGTGCATCTTATCGATTATTCCCATTGTTATATGAATTATTTTGCTTCTTTTCATAAAATCCCCTCATCTTGAAGTGTGTTCCTGATGTTTGACTCTAACAGCTTCTGGGCTTCAGATCTTACCCTGGCATATTTGCTCTATTCTGAATTATTTTTGTGCAAGTGAGAGATGGGGGATCTAGCTTCATTCTCTGACATGTGAGGTTTCCAGTTTCCCCAGTGCCATTTGTTGAAGGCAACACCTTTGACAAATATTAGGTGGCTATAACCATGTGTGTTCTCTTCTGGATCTTCTGTTCTATTCCAATGTCTCCCGTCTATTTAATCACAACTCTCTATCCCTGATGGGCCCCATCCTTGATAGCATGCTCTAGTAATTCTCCACCCCAGTTGCCATGGAACTTGTCTTTACATGGCACATGCAAGATGTAAGGGTCTACCAGAGTGGCTGTCATTTACTTCATGCCTGCCTCTTGGTACATGGGTATTCAATGATGAATTGTGGTAATAGATGACATCTCTTACTTTTGGGGTACATTGTCTGTGTGTGAATTACAATATATATCCAGCAGTGAATAAAAATACAGATTCTCATTCAAACTGGGAAGGCCAAACAAGGTTCCTGGTCTTCTGACATTTGTGCAGTTTTGTACAACTTAACTCCCTCGTGTTCCTCGTCAGTAACACAGATGTCTCGAATACTGCTGAGACTGTGGGCACCTTAAACATGCAAACTAGTCTGACACCTGGTGCTGTGACAATCACATGATTTTTAAATTCAAATAACAGATAAAAAAGGATGAGTGACAGCACCAGAAATATTATTCTCAACGGCTCTGAGTTGAAGCTGAGGCCTACAACGACACTTCTCCATATTCACCTAGCTGGACTCTAGTCCATACAACTTTTCCCAGTGACTTTACAAAAAATGAGATGTTTTGTGAAGTAAATTTTTCAGAAATATGACTTTTGCACAATCATTTGCTGAGTTCAATAAGCCTTTCAAAAAATAAAACAGGTAAATTTTGGATTTTTCCCTTAGAACAGACTTATTTGTTCCTTGAGTTTTCCCTTTTTTTAATATAGAAAAACATAATGTATTTTACACTCCTTGTAAGTCAGTTTGTATTCAAATAATCCTTTGCGTCTACTTAAAGCATGTTCTAGAAACCCCTGTCTTGTCTGCTGCAGACCATCCAGATATTGTGTGCCCTGACGATTGCAAGCATTGGGGGCATTTTTGTGTCAGCTTCCTACTCTTCCTACATCAACCCAGCAGCCTTCACCACTCTGATGTTCTGGTACCCATTTGTCGGATCCCTGTGTGTAAGTAAAGCATGATCTCCAAAGGTGTTTATACTTCTTAAATATATACCAGGCGCTCAGTGATAAAATAGCTTCTTCTTCGAAAGGAAAGGATGCAGGAGGAGGCCATCTCAACACTCCTGTCATTATCTCATGCTCTGTCTCTCCCATTCTAAAGTCAGGACCTAATGAGTGGTCTCATTAGAACAGGAGGCAGGGGGGAGAAGACAACGCACTGAGGGGATCAGCACATTTCTTATCAGACACCACATCCTCTTAGACAAGAGGAATATTATTGACATCCCTCTTTGAGGTTTTGAAGAGGCTGTTGGTTTCTACCCAACTGAAGAGTAATCCACTTCTCAGGTAGAGTGAAAAATACTGATCTGGAACCTCTATCAGACACCACAGTTGGCAGACATTTATCTCAGCAATGACAGGATTGCTCGTGGGAAACAGAGGCATTCTTCTGCTTGCAGTAACCCTGAACATCTGCACAGTTCTTGTCAGATAATGGCTCATGGGCAAGGATCCTACTGGATCTTATTTCAGGGTAGCTAGGCTGAATGTATACCTCCTACCAACAATCATTTCTCTTCAATAGAGAATCTTGTAAAAATGAGGGAAAGGGGAACATTCTTGGAAGATGAATTATACAAAGGGATTTTAGTGACCATGGTTCCTGCATGGGTACAACTACACAGTGTGCAAGAATGTCTGCTCCTGTCCCCAGAACTTGTTGTGGAGTTCACTGTATAACCATGGTGGCAGCCCCCACATTTCATTAGCGAATCTACTACTAGTTCATTTTCGACTCTCATTTTCTGTGACTACACAATACTCATGCTGCAAGCATAATCAATGTTCCAGCTTCCCAGACCACTTACCTCTGCTTGCTGGGCTCCTAGTACCACTGTGATCAAGTACTGCCTTCTCAGTGGCCATAAGCAAGGCTTCATGTTGTATCTTGTCTTCCTGATTTCCTAAACTCTGGGTGATAGTCATTCCACCTACACCAATAGCTTCAACTCCATATTTCTCTGTCCCTTGTTACACGAGAGGCCCTTTCCTAGGTGCTTCTGCTGTCCTCCTTGTCTTCATATTGTCCCAACCTCCCCTTTCAATATTAGTAATATCCGCCAGGCGTTGGTTGTATCTTGTCTGCAGCAACTGCTACTTCCCAATAACATAAACCCAGCTTCCCTAGTAATATGGACACATCATTCTTGCAGGGTTGTCCCCCTAGAACTTTCCCGAGCAGATGAAGCTATGAAGCTTCCCTAGTAATATGGACACATCATTCCTGCAGGGTTGCCCCCTAGAAGTTTCCCGTTGCTTTTGTGAGTGATTTGAAAGCAGCTTAGGCCAACTCTTTCTTTTCTCTCTTTCTGAACAGTTTGCCTTTGTTGGATCTCTCTCAATAATCTCCGGGAAAATCTCAACCAAACCCTTTGTAAGTATAAAGATCATCAATCTCTAGTTGGTTGTAATAGTTGGAACACATAGTTAATTGTTGTAGTTCCAACCCTCCATTGCACAGTTTGGGGAAACAAAGCTCATAATAGGTTAGGGAGCATATGGTCTTCAGCTGGCCCACTGACACACTTGGGATGTCACTTCTGAGTGAACATGTTCATTTTCCACGTATGATGGGAGGAAAACTGAAATCCAGAGTAGAAAGGGACTTGCCTGGTCACACATGCAGAGAGATCAGTAACAGCTGCGATGAGAGTCATTTCCCGATTCCAAGACCAGAATTATGACCCCACCCAGTGCTGGGAACTCTCTAACCACCCCACAACCCCTGGGTTTATACTGCGGCTTCAGCCATCAGGAGCAGGTGCCAGCTCCTAAGCCACCTTTGTGTTCTCAGCCATAGCTGGCAGGACCCTGTGGCTTCTGGAGTCAGGGTGTGCCTTTCCCACCTGGGTGGGTATGCGGCCAGAAGTAGGAAGGGCTCAGGAGCAGCAGTGTTACTGCTTCCTCCTACTGTGTTTTCAAGGCTACTGCCTGCTCCTTGTGTTGTTTGTGGGTGGGCATAGCTAGAGCCACAGGGACTAAGCCCACGCACCAATACTTCTTGCCCTTTCTTGGGCGGAAAAAGGAGGTGCACATTTGTTAGCTGTTGTCAGATGAAAGTACATTCTCTTCCCTTAGGCCTGATCACCTTGTAGGGACTCTATTAAAAGGTCTCAGGGTTAGGAAGGTTGAGAGCCACTGCTTTAGGGTATCCAACCTCTTCAGCTTGCTTTCACTATTCTCTAAAGCTGCTTCAATATGTGAGGTAAAAGTATAGTCTGGGTTCTCCAGAGGATGCCAAAGGCCATATTTTAAGAGATCTTCAAAGGACAGTTCTAAGAGCATTGGGAAAGTCAGTGGAGAGCCTGGCAGCAGGCTGAGAAGTCCCAGCTCGGCATTCACTGTCATAGAGAGTCAGGAGCCAGACTGTGAGGAGCTGCTCACATTAGCCCAATGAAGACACATTTTTCTGACTGTCTCATGTGAAAAACTGCAGAGTGCTGAGCAATACAAAGACAAATTATCCATAGTCTGCCTGATGAGAGGGCACAGATTCTATTAGAAACAACTCTGGGAAGGACCATTGCAGTATAACAGGCAGAGGGAACAGAGCACCCTGCACTAAGTTGGTGATGAGAATCCAACACAGAAATCTCTCTTCCAGGCACTGAGCAGCCTGGCCTCCAATGCAGCAAGCTCTGTTGTTGCTGCCATTGGCCTCTTCCTCCTCACCCATAACCTCACAGCCCTGGGGACTGCCTCTCCACGTTGTAGTTCAGAAAAGAGATTTCTGGCCTTATTTCTTTATTCGGAATCCCACTATTGGATGAATGAAGACAAGAACTGTCTCCTCGCTTATGTCAGTGCCATGGTAAGCGATTCCAGACTAAATATCTTGGCATGGAAAATCCCAGTTTCTCCCCTTTGAGTAATTTCTGCTTTTTCAGCAATCTCTGGTTTTGTTGGTCTGACTGTCTGGGGCAGACAGAGAAAAAAAATCAAGTATGACAGAAAGTTAGCAGATTGTGTTGGGGGATGCAGGAAGCACAGTGGGAAGAGAGGAAGAAGGTGAAGAGATGAAGATAATAACAATGGAGAGCTTTAAATCACAATAGGCAATGCTAGTGTTTGTTATGCATGTTGGACTTGAACAGCTGCTCGGGGTTGTTGCCTGGAGCTGGAAAGCTCCAATCATTAGAGATGCTTGCCTTTTGGTCACATGTATTCTGAGACTTGGAGCAGACACAACGTGCTTAATTTCCTCAAATGCACATCTGCTCAGGACTGGCAAAGACAGAAGGGGTAGGAGGCAGTTAACCAGTAGACATGACTCCTAGGAAAACCATCAGTTCCTGGGCAGAATTTTCTTGTCACCTTTCACCCAAATTTGACCACCTATTGATAGTAACAAGCCTGGCTGAGTCCATTTTCTAACTGTAGGCTTATAGTATCTAAACCATAAGAAGGACTCTATTAAAGATGAAGATTGTTCTTTCATGACTTCCCCAAGTGGGAACAATGAGTGACCAAGCCAGTATCTTTCATTCCCTTGTGTCTGTCTGACTTAGGAGTTTTGGAGAATGTGTGAAAGTCTTTGGACTCACATCCCTCTGAGTCTGACCATGTGAGTAGATCAAAAGTGTTGGCCTGGGACCTTGAGGAAGTGAAAGAGCAGAGACTTACTTGGTTAGACGTGAGCATGAGAAAGTCCAGGAGGTCACACTGCAAGACAAACAGGGTAAAGCAATGAGAGAAGTGTCCTCCCATTGTGACATTGGGTGGGGGTTGTTTTAGTTAAGATTAATTTCAGTACATCAAGTTGTTTCCTACTCTCATACAAGGAGAGCCGAAAAGAACTTCCGCAATATCAGAAAAGATGCAGCATGGCAGAGTAAACCAACTTGAAAGGGATACTAATATTTAATAAAAACAGCATTAACCTGAACAGAAGTAACAATGTGTGTGTGTGTGTGTGTGTGTGTGTGTGTGTGGTGTGTGTACTTAAAACTGGAAGAAAATAAAAAGGAGCTGGAGGAAGAAAGAAATAAAGAAGGCGTAGGTTGCAGAAGCTAATTAGTATTCTAAAGTCAAATCATCAAAGCAGAAACCTGGGGGAATCTGCACAGAAACAGGAGCTAGAGATGAGGACCGTTAGTGCCCGGGTAAGGGTTTAGGGTTGTCAGGCTCGTCTGCACACACCAAGAGCCTACAAATGTATTAGAAATAGAGACTGAAAGTCATTTGACTTGTGCCGTCGGACAAGAAAATGGTACTCAGTGCCCCCCGAAGTTTCACGCATCCCTGCCCTCAGCTCGCTCAACCCCATGCAGATGGCAATCTAAACTTCACAGTTCCACAGACAAGGGGTGGGGCGAGGGGGCTTCTAACAAAGGGATTTTAAAACTGCTTCCATATTCCTGATATTCCTCAGGTCCTTACAAAATCAGACATAAAGCAGCTGTCTAGGGACATAGCAATAATCCCCACTTACAAGAATCTCACATATTGAAGACACACACTAATACCCTTCACCATCATATATGCACTTAAACTGTATAATGACAAACAAGAGAAATGTGAGGGAAACACTCAGTCCTGTTGAGTGCTGTAAGAAAGCAGGCTGAGCAAGCCAATAAGCAATGTCCCTCCGTGGCCCCTGCTTCAGCTCCTGCCGCCAGGCTCCTTCCCTGAGTTCCTACCTTGACTCCCCTCAATGATGCTACCTGGAAGTGTAAGCTGAAATTAACCCTTTTCCCATGGTGTTTTATAACTGTGACAGAAACCCTGACTAGGAAAAACCAAAACATGAGGCAAGGACAGCATGGTAAAAAGGGCAGGGGGAGCTGATAAACAGAAACCATGACTAGAAACGCAAAAACATAGAAATTAAAAGCTGAGATCAGTGAAGGCAGATTTGATGCACCTGAGGAAATATCTCATTAAATCATATCAAATTTGAGAAACGGGAGTGACACAGACGCTGAAGTGACAAGGAAACATGGGCATAAGCTTTCATAGAAAAGTGTGGGGGAGAGAGACTATGAAGAAACAATTATCTGAGGAATTTTCAGAATTGGAGCCAGGGAATTGCACGCTGAAGGAACCCAAGGAAGACCCTACAGGGCAAGTAAATCTGAATCCACACCTGAAAACAGGCTGAGTGAAAAGTACCAAGGACAAACAAAATGGTGAAGACCAGCAGAGACGATGGCCAGTCACTCTTCCTTCTCATCTCTTTCTGATCACTAAAAAACCTGAATGAGAAAGTAGAGGACTGAGTCATTGCCTCTGCTCCTTCTGGTCTCCATTGCTGAGAACTTCAATGCCCGGCCCTGCCCCACCCCACCCCACCCCCTCTCAGTAGGGCCCAAAGGGTTTGTGTGGGGTCCCACCCAGGCCTGTGCTGCTTTTCAGAGTGGGCTGGTGTTGATGCTCATCTTCACTGTGATGGAGTTTTCGCTAGCTGCATACAGTTCTGTCTTTTGGTGGAAGCAAGTCTACTCCAACAAGCCTAGGGTAAGTACACTGATATCTCTGGAACACCTGCTGTGTTCCCACTCTGAGCTGCAATGATACAGGTTCAAAGGATCAGATGGAAAGTGACTTTAATAATGAAAATAAGTGTTACTGAATGGTCACCTGGGATCAGATGTAACACATTCCTGATTAGTCTTACTAAATATAAACCCGGGATCAGATATGTGGTAAATGCTGAAAGATTAGAGAAGTAAAGGAGCCAGCCACTAGAGAGAATTTTTACCTCTACTGAATCCCAGACCAAAGAGGGCAAGATCCTGTCTCTAGTAATCCTCAGATTGAATGTCTCCTTCCGCCTTATGTGCTTCTCTCTGCCCAGCCATATCCCTTCCTGTCTCCACCGCCCTAGTGCTGGGATTAAAGGCGTGTGACTCTCAAGTACTGGGATTAACAGTTGAGCCACCACTGCTTGGCTCTGTTTCTCTTTTAGACTAATTCAATTTCATGTAGCCCAGGGTGGCTGTGAACTCAGAGACCCGTCTACCTCTGTCTCCTGAGTACTGGGATTAAAGGTGTGTGCCACCACTGCCTGGCCTCTATGGCTAACTAGTATGGCTATCTCCATATTCTGATCTTCAGGCAAGTTTTATTTGTTAGATCACAAACAAAATATCAACACAATCAGATAGGACCTACAGGCTAGCAGCACTGATAGAGAGTCCCTCCCCAAGAAACTAGCTGGTTCTAGAAGTTAGTTCACAAAATTTCATGAATGAACCAAAACTTAATAAAAATACGTGGGGAAGAATGAAAGTTTATACAGCCTTGCTTTTACACTGACATTGTCTCCATGGCCAAGCCCTGGCTAATGCAATTTTACCAAGACGTTACTCTTTCGTTTGTTTTTCTGCTCTTTCCCTTGCTTCCTCTTAGCCTTTTATGTTATAATTTCAAACTGTTTTCATTTCTCCTAAATGCTACACAATAGAAAATGTTATAATTTGAACGAATTATGATTCAACATCGAAGTTATTATAAAGCAACAAGATGAGAAAATGGAGAGTGAAATTTGCTTAATATCGTTGCAATTACATATTATGATAAAGTTGCAAAAGTACTACTATAAAATATTACTATAATATGTATTATATTATTGTATTTGAGGGAAATAAATGAAAACATTTTAAACCCTGCCCCCAAAATCAAAATGTTACAATTTATTAATACATATTATCCTTCTAGAGTACATATTTCATGCCTGAGTCACAAGATCAACTTGTCAAAAGCAGTTCATTGAGGCCATGAGTAGGAAACACAGCAGAAGAAGGAAGAAAACCAGTGCTCATGGCAGAGCATGGCTAGACATTCCTGAAATCTCAGCTTTGGGAGATCCAAATAAACTTCTGAAGAAAAGCTTTCCTGTAGTGCTTTCATTATGAGTCACTTCATTTCCACTGGAAATCATTTCCTCAAAGTCCGGTCAGCAAGATTCTAGGGCCCAACATTCCACAATGACCACAGACTTCATAACTTCTCCAAAGAGAGCACACAGACAGTGCTTCGTCTGTCTGATGTCAGACGAGAAAGTGTACAGTCCTGTAGTGATGGAAGCTGATGAGGTCATGCAGCTGTGCTCCTTCTCTGTGCTGCTTGCACATTCCTGTTGCTTAAATATTAGACATTATGCATTACTAGAACATCTGAAATCCTTTGGAAATGTGACCTCTTTGCAATAAAAAATAATAATACATCATAGCCAGGCATGACGGTCACACCTATAACCCCAGGGTTTGAGAGGCTGAAGCAGAAGGATTGCCCTGAGTTCAAGGTCAGCTTGGGTACAGAGTGAGATTCTCTTGCAAGACAATGACTTATTTCTGTCTCACTTAATGACTTCACATATATTAGGAATGGGGTATTGAATTTAGGACCTTGCACATGCTAAGAAAGAACTCCATCACTGAGTTAGAGACCCAACATATTGGCTTTATTTTTTATTTGAATTTTAAGACTATAATTAATCATGGTATATTCTTTCATCTAAGTACTAGACTGAATAAGCCATTGGATTTAGAAATACAATAGCAACTTCAATCCTGGATTGGAAAAATCAACATTGCTCACCCAAGAAAGAGAACTTCCAATATTGTTCCCCAGAAAGAAATGTGTAACTGAAATAAATACGTAAGGTTTCCAAACATACTATGGAAATGTAGAAGAGCATAGATCATTCCCTACATGCCTGAGAACAATAAAAAAGACAACTACAATCTATAGAGAACTCAGAAAGCAGAGTGCAAAGAGAGCTGTTCTCTTTTTCTTGGATTTTTTTTAACGTGTGTGTGCGTGTGTGTATGTGTGCACCCACATGTGTGTACATACGTGTATGTGAATGCATGTGCCTCAGAGGCCAGAAGTGTCAGATGCCCCTTAGGCAGTTATGAGTCTCCAGATATCAGTGCTAGGAACTGAGCTCTAACCCTCCAAAAGAGCAGTGCACTCCTTTATTGTCTTTCCCTCTGAAAGAGCAGTATACTCCTTTACTGTCTTTTCCTCATCATTGCCATTACCATCATCATTTCATACATTCTAATTCAAATATAATGGCATGGGTGATGACAATGAGGGCAGGCTGGCGGGCTGACCAACCCAGCTACCACCCAGGCCCACCCCAATATCCACCTCACCTATGGACTCCTGGAGCATGTGAAGGGGCCAGACCTACAGATCCAAAACATCAGGATCTCTACCACACAGGACAACAAAAGGATATCCAAGAGGAGTCCCAGTGAAGGTCCAGTGTCAATAGTGTAGCAGAAGCCAGAGGCTTTGAACCAGATCCATGACTCATTGCAATGAACAAGGAATGACCTGTGGACTGCAGGTGGTACACCGTGACACACTACAACGTCCACACTGAGATTTTGCTTGTTTTTGTTTTTTCTTTTTACTTTAAAATTTAATTTTGTTTTGGGGGTGAGATTGCAAGGTCAGAGGATGGAATCAAGGGAAGGGGAGGATGAGTGGGATCAGGATACGTGAGATGAAATCCACAAAAAACAAACAATAAAAAGTTTTTTAAGAATATATAATGATATCACTTCTCTCCTCTCTTTCCTCCCACCAGCCTCTCCCAAGTCCCCTCCCTTGAACTGCTTCAATGTCTCCTCCCCATTATAATAATTATATAATATAATTACACCCATAATAAAAATGGTTGTGTGTGTATGGTTTCAGGGTTGACCCCATTGTATTGGACAACCAGTTAGGAGACTCACCCCTAGGAGAAGCTAACCTTTCCTATCAGTCATTAGTTGCCAATAGTTGTGTGTCTGGGGTAGAACCCCATGAGATTTTTCCCCTTCTACATTAACGTATCTCTTGATACTGCCATTCTTCAGATCTTGTTCATGCAGCTGCTTCGACGAAAGACTGTTTCAAACAGACACCCCGGTATTCTGGTTCTTAACGATTGTTCTACCCACTCTTCTGAGATGTTCCCTGAGCCGAGATGCAGGAGCTGTGATACTGAGGTACTCATTGGAGCTGGGATTCCCATGATCCATTGATCGTGTCCAGCTACGGTTTTCTGTGATGTCTCCACTAGCTGTAAAGAGAAGTTTCTTTGATGAGAGGTGATAGCTGCTCATCTGTGGGTAAGATTCAGAATGTGGTTAGGAACTGACCTGATTCAGCAGGGTGGAGATAGCAGTTTTATTCTAAGGTTCTGATCTCACTAGCCCTGATGGGAGAGAACATAAATCATTAGTCTTTCTGAGTCTGAGTTCCTTCACTCAATATAATCTTTTCTAGGTCCATCCAATTACCTGCAAGTTTCATGCTTTCATTTTTCATTAAGCTAAATAGCATTCCATTTTGTATATGTGACACATTTTCATTATCTACTTTTTTGTTCGAGGACATTTAGGTTGTCTCCATCTCTTGGCTATTGTGAATTGGACAGCAAGGAAACTGCTGAGACGTATCTGGGGAGGAGGGTTCCAGCTCCTTTGAGCATATGTCAAGGAGTGCTATAGCTGCATCATAAGGTCAATTTATTTTTAGTTTATTGAGGATTCTCTGTACTGATTTCCAAAATGGCTGCACCAATCTGCATTTCCAGCAGAGACTGAAGGTTCCCCTTCCCTGTGACCTCACCAGCATTTGTTATCAATTGTTTTGTTGAACTTTGCCATTCTGATTGGAATAAGATGAAGTCTTAAGGTTGCTTTAATTTTCATTTCCCTAATTGCTAAGAATGATGAACATTTTCTGAGTTATTTTTAGCAACTTTTACTTCTTCTATTGAGACCTCTCTGTTTAGATCTTTTGCCCATTTTTAAATTGGATCATTTGTTTCCATGACTACCTGATCTTTGAAATCTTCATGTTCTGGATATTAATCCTCTGTCAGATGTGTAGCTGGCCAAGATTCCCTCCAACTCTGGAACTCTTCACTCAACTGATTGTTTCCTTAACTTCTGTACAAACTCTTAACCACTGAGCCATCTCTTCAGCCCCAAGAGTGGATCTTAATGTTTCTCACCACAAGAAGAAAAATGAAAAAGCAATAACAATGTAAGGTGATGGATACATTAAATGCCTTCATTATGGTAATAATTATGCAGTGTATCCATGTATCAAAACATTGCCATGAACACTGTAAGTATATGCAAGTTTTAATATACTTTAAAAATCTTGAAAACATAATCACAATCCACTATTTTCATAGTATTAAGAGATTTTGTTAAACAATAACATTTTTCCTAAAAAAAGGAAACTCCATTCGCAAAAGGATGGAAGTACGGTTGAAGAGTAAAAACACAGGTTTTGGTGACAGAAAGACATCCTCCTTCAACTCTCCTTTGGTAATTATCCTTTGGCAGTTTGATCTTTCTGCACCTCAGTCTGAGCACTGCTCATTGTCAAATGTGCCACTACAAACCACACCTACAGTCACCTACAGTGACTGAGACATAGCAGAGGTGCCAAAGGCTTAGTGCCTTTGTGTTTCATAAGCAAGTCCATGAAAAGTTCAAGAGAAGTAGTGTGTCCAAGCAACAGCATGTAAAAGTTAAGAAGCCCTGGTATTCGTGATTGCTGCAATCTAGGAAATATTGGAGATGGTTCCTGCAAATATGATGTTTGGCCTTATTCAGCTGCTCACCTCAGCGGTTTAGCAGTTGATATCATAATAAACACATGAATATAAAAGATTAGCCTGAAAAAAATTCTAAACCATGTATAATTGTAATTAGTATTTGGTAGGATATCAGAGCATAATTGTGAAATATATGTGTGCATGTATGTATGCTTATATGTATGTATACGTGTGTATAGATATATATGTGTATTGTGCATATATATTAATAATACAGGTACAGGCACTTGTTTTGTGTGTACCATCTATCTACTTTTGTGCTTACTATATGCTTTTTAAGGAAGCTTATAATAGAGCCAGTTTTCCAGGTTTCTCTGTAAGAATTGAGAAGGCTGGTACACTCTAGAATTCTCAGATTCTATGACTCAATGACTGGGATTCTGTGGTTCTAGAACTATGCAATTGCTAGGGGCTCATTGCGGAGGACTCCATGTGGCCCTAGGGAGGAAATACATCATGATTACGGCTGCAATGTCCTTTCACTCCTTCTCCTAACAGAGCTCTACCACTGAATCATGGAGCCCCCATCTGAGGGGAAGAGAAGGAGCCATGTCATCACTATAGATGCAGATGAAGCTATCTTGACTGCCTTTCCTTACAGACCTCATAACTCCCTGCTCGATCTCCTGAAGGGGGAGCCAAAAGTTTTGGGGGTGAGTTCTGTCTTTTCATGGATTGTCCCAGAAGGGAGGAAAGGGGCCGCATCTCCATTTTTTGTCTACAGAGGTGGCTTTGTGCAATGATATTCAGGGAGGGAGTTGGTCTCCCTTCCTCCCTACCATTTCATCTGCCCCGTATCCTTCTACAGTCAAGGAATCTCACTAGTCTCCACCCTCCCCAGAGGAGCTATTGACAGATAATGGTTGCTAAGGGGGAAGCAAAGGAATCAGTAATTTTCCCCAAAAGTGTAGCTATTGATAAGTTTTGCCCATACTCCAATAAATAACCCCATAACGTAAGTTACTGCTTATATAGGTAACTCTAAATAAGGTCAGTGAGTCACCAAAATGACATGAAAATTAAGGATTAGTTGGGGAAACAAAAGGTTCAGTATGGATGCGAGCAGGCTAAAAGAAGGCAATGGGTTAATGTGATAAATACATTGTATACATGTATAAACTATTCAAAAACTGAAAAGGCAGCACATCTAACCCAACTGCTTCTGAAACAATGGACCCTCAGAGAAGAGTCATCATGTGCCATTTCCAAGGATTTTGATTAAAATAGAGAAACAAAAGATCTCTTTAGAAGGGCAATGCAGTTTGCCTTTGGTCTGAATTATATGTTAACTCTCAGTGGTCAATACAGAAATGTTTCTGAGGTGATGGATTAAGTAGCTTTCAGGAGTGACAAGTCTAATAACTCACCTAACCCCAGGGAAGTCCTATGGCTTTTTCATGGGGAGCTAGTTCTGATCTTTGGCTTCCAACACAGGGGAAGCAGAAAACTATGTAATTTTTCCAAATATCTTCTTGAGGAAGTGGCCCCAGGCTATGGCAGTGCCTCTCACAGAACTAAGAAGTCAGGGAGGGTGAGGTCAAAGTCCATCAGTGGACTAAGGATGTATAGGTTCTAATAACACAGAATGAAAATATTTTTAAAAAATTATGCCTATATTGAATATGTACAGCTAGTTTTCTTATACGCATTCCACAGACAGTGTAATAAACAGCTACTTCATGCGTTTATATTCTAGTAACTGTTTTGTTCACTCCTAGGCAGATGATGCTTAACGGTTTCTGGTGCTTGTGTATATGGTCCATTGCATACTACCATACTAGGAGACAATTTAAAGGATACAGGAGGAGACGGATGTGGTGATGCAAGCCTGTCATCCCAGCATTGGGAGGTGGAGGCAGGAGAGCCAGGTGATTACAATCATCCTGTGCTACCTAATGATTTGAGTACAATTTGGAACGCAGGAGATCTGGTCTGGGAAAACAATGTACAAAGAAGAGGATGTGTGTAGATTATCTATACATAACATTTTTAACGTAAGAAACTTAAGCATCCTCAGATTTTGGTCCTGGAACGAAGCCTCCCACCTACTTTCCCATGCAAAGCAAGGATTGACTGCACTCCACACTGCTGATTGTAGAAGCTAAGTGTGAGGATAATCCGAAGATGCCAGTGTAACAGAGGAGGAAGGGGGTAAGGGAGTAGATTGTGGACCTGTCCTTAAGAAGTTTGCATCTAGGTTTAGTCACATGTGAATTCAACTATGTCTGCTACAAGATATACAGGGGATCCTGGGAAACAGTAAAGGACCAGAGTGAAGAATTAAATTTTGGAGGGACATAGCATGATGGAGACATGGAAGATGTTTGTACTGGGGTAGTGTGCAGCCAGAGGCCTGGGCTCTTGTTACCTCGTGTTCATTTTCTCCTTCCAGGCTATCCAGATTCTCCTTTCTCTGGTCACTGTGGGCCTTGGGATTATATTAGCATTTAATTTCATCTTTTTCTCCAAAAATTTTCCTCTCGTGATCCTCACAGGATATCCATTCTGGGGAGCATTTATTGTAAGTACCACATGCTAAGAACATGTCAGAAATTGCTATAAAGACCGATAGGAATTGCATTCAGTTCTTTGACAATAAATTTCCTAAGTGTGTCCCTTCCTGGACACCAAACAGGCAAACCACTCTTTGGTAAAAGAAATTATTCAGTATTATCCCATTGGTCATTGTCTACCACCCTCACAGTAACAGCTGTCCCTAGGTACACAGTGTTTTTCCAAAGCCCATGGGTAGAGTGCACCCCGCAGTACCAACCTGGAAGATGAAGCAGGCAGACAGTCTACTTTACCATGTGCAGACACGGTAGCCTGAGAACAGGAGCGCATGCAGCTACCACTCACAGAACAGGACTCAAGGGGGAGGAAAACTTGAGGGTCATCATAGCTCAGCTCCCTTCTTACTCCCAGAGGGGTTTAGGACTGTCACTGACAGGTGATCATGGAGGCATCAATTTTGTTCTTAGTACTATGCTAGTTCCACCGAACCCTCCAGCCTTGGTTCCTCATCCTTTGTTGCACATTTAAGGGTAAACTCACTAGAGTATCTCACATCAAAACATACAAGAGGATAAGAATTGAGTCTGTTTACTTCCTTTGAGAGTCTTAGAAATTAGGACCATGCTTAAGATATGAGATGCATGAATGAAGGCACGGGTCAATCAATCAACAAGCAAATAACTGAACTAAAGAACTAATGGGACCACTGTCTCTATGAAAACCAGTCATGTGCTTTGATAAGCATTCTGTGCCGTTTCAATAATTTGTATTTCCAAAACAAATGATGACATTTCATTTTTCCAATGAAAGAATAGGAGGTTGATTTCTTTTCGTTTGTTTGTTTTTGTTTTTTTGTATTCATTTCTTTTTATTTATTTAAAAAAACTATCATTTTTCATTATACATACCAATCCAAGTTTCCACTCCCTCCCCTCCTCCTATTCCCTCCACTTACTCCCCACCCCATCCCCATCCACTCCTCGGAGAAGGTAAGGCACATTGCTTTGAGAAAGGACCAAGGCCCTCCCTACTATATCTAGGCTGAGCAAGGTATCCATCCAAAGAGAATAGGTTCCCAAAAGGCCAGTACATGCAGTAGAGATAAATCCTGGTGCCACTGCCAGTGGCCCCTCAGTCTGCCCCAGACATGCAGCTGTCAACCACATTCAGAGGGACTAGTTGGTCCTATGCTTGTTCCTTCCCAGTCCTATTGGAGTTGGTGAGCTCCTATTAGTTCAGGTAGACTGTTTCAGTGGGTGAACCCATCATGGTCTTGACCTCTTTGCTCATATTCTCACTTCTTGCACTCTTCAACTGGAATTTGGGAGCTCAGTTCAGTGCTCCAATGTGGGTCTCTGCCTCTGTTTCCTAAATTGTACTCACTCTAACGTAAAGAACCGAAGGGACCCAGTCTTCTCCTCCCATTCTCCAACCAAATTCCCCCAATGTGAGTTGTGATAGTCACAGGTGTGAAGTTTAGTAAGACTTGATTTACTGCTTTTTAAAAAATATCAATTCTTCTAGCCCATTCCCTATGGAGGAATACCTTGCTCAGCTTCAGTACTAGGGAGAGGGGCTTGGTCCTGCCTCAACTTGACAAGACAGACTTTGTGGCCTCCCCATGTGAGGCTTTACTCTTTCTGAGAAGTGGATGGGGAACTAAGTGGGAGGTGGGGGGAATGGAAGGAGGGGTGGAGGGGGAACTGCGATTAGTATGTAAATTGAAAAAAGAATGAACTTTTAAATTAAAACAAATCAGTCTTCATGGGAAAGACACTGAACACACAACTACATCTTGGTAATGTTCCAGATCTCTAAGCACTGTGGGGAAAAGCCCTTCCTGAGAAATGTGACACATGATCTTACACCTAGGAGAAGTGCTCCAGAGAACTGTATGAGGGTTTAGTGGAGGACCCACCTGGCCCCGGGGCAGAGAAGCACTTCATACAGGGATTCTCGCCACCTGAGGCAAAAGGAATGTATGCTTCCCCTGGCTATGACCAAAGGCACTAGCTAAGGGTGTGTCATGGGAAAACAACTGAGAAAAGTGCTTGGCCGCGGCATAACATGGGACCACCTAGTAACTGTCTGCTCGTTAGCTAATGGCATCTGAGCTGACTCCACCTCTAGCTATTGTGAAGAGGGCAGCATTAAACATGGCTGTGTGTATTTCAATATCAGGGCAAGTGGTGTCTATTGATGACCGTTTTTCTTCTTTTTGTTGAAAGGTGTGTTTTCATTAGAGTGCACTGTGGGTTTTTGAGGGGGAAATAAACTCAAGGATGGCAGCCATCCTGGGAACATCAACTGGAAAAACGTTGCAGTTGCCCAGAGAAGGGAGGTGATACTGTGAGGCCTCAAGAGAAAGGGCTTGAGGGGGTCTGGAAGTGGGGGGCCAGGTGGAGCAGAGGAAGATGCCAGCAGAAGCTTCCCAGTGTCTGTATTGCAGCATACAGATTTTAGATGCTAAGACCCAAATGTCCCCAGGTGCCAATGCCAACCCCTTATAGATGGAATGAAAACAAGGATGTTCCTCCCTAACACTCAGGTTAGAAAAGCTAGATGCTGGGGAGGGGGAGTACCGCTGACAGTTTGAAAACCCAAAGGAGATTGTGTTGTAGACAGATTAGATGGACCACCTATTAACCATTGCCTCTTGTCTTCTGAACAGTTTTTTCTGGCAGGATTCATCACAGTGTTCAATGATAAATTAAGACAAAACCTGGTAAGTAATTTTAACAACTTCTACCTGATTTAAAATCCATTTGCTTTGTAGCAGCTTTGGCCTTAAGCTTCAGGGTTTCTCAGGAAGATCTTTTATGCGTCAAATTTGTGGTTCAACCCCAAACTGTGGATCATTTAGCCCTGTGTTCTTTCCCTTTCTCCCACTTCTCTTATCAAGAGAACTGAAAGTTACTCATTGGGAACCATCCTGTACTGCTGTAGTTAAATGATTTTTAATTGGGAGTAGATTTTTCCTCCTCTTTCCACGGGGAATAGTTCACAACGTTCAAAGATATCTTTTGGTTGTCACAACTAGGTGGGGTATACTATTGGCAGCCAGGTCTCTAAGCATACTTTTTCTTTTTGAGTTTATATTTTTATTTTATGGGTAGGAGTGTGTTGTCTGGTGCCCAAAGAGGCCAGAAGAAGGTATCAGACCCCCTGAAACTGGAGTTACGGATATTTTTCAGCCACTATGTAAAACTGAACCTGGTTCCTCTAAAAAAGCAGTCATCTCTTAACCACTGAGTCTTCCCTTCAGCCCCCTCTAAACAAGCTTCAAAACAATGGGAACATGGGAAGACTTCCTACAACAATAGAAAAATCATCTACAGTCTCAAAGTTGAAAAACCCTACCTGAACCAAAACCCACCCCAGAACCCTTTCACCCTCGCTTTCTACACCCAGCCCCACCTCCAATGACAACAGGCGCTTTGCTCGGAGGCCTGCTGTAGTGCAATTTCTAATTGGTCTTAATAATAAAAACCCAGAGTCAGATACTAGGGGGTGAAAGCTGAAAGATCAGAGAGAAGCAGAACAGCCAGTCACTAGTTCATACCTATATGAAATCCTCAGACTGAATGGGGTATCCTGTCTCTACAAGTCCTCAGTCTGAATGCTCTTAGACTGAATGCCTTCTCTATGAAACCTCGGACTGAATCCTGAGCTTCTGTCTCCTGTCACCTTATATTCCTCTCTCCGCCCAGCCAAATCACTTACCGTCTCCACCTCCCTAGGGCTGGGATTAAAGGTCTGAGCCACCACTTGGCTCTGTTTCTCTTTTAGACTGATTCAATCTCAGTAGCCTAGGGTGACCTTGAACTCACAGAGATCCACCCACCTCTGTCACCCGAGTGCTACAATTAAAGGTGTGTACTACCACTGCCTGACATCTATGGCTAACTAGTATGGCTAGCTCCAAACTCTGATCTTCAGGCAAGCTTTAATATCACCACAGCCTGCCTGAGGACCAGCCACAAAGTGTGGCACTGATGCCACATGGTTGTAGGACTGAGTCAGAGCTACTTGGCTCTCATTGCTCTGTCAACTTGAAGGGAGATTTCTAAGAGCTACTTTGAGGACTAAGATAATACTTACAAAAGGCTTGGTGATGTGTAAATATTCTTATTCTCATCTAATCATTGTAGGAAGCCCTAGAGCTGTGGGCTTCCTCTCATAGTCACTGGATCTGTTTTCATGGCCCTCTGTCAATTTCCTCGGGGATAGTTACAAACCCTAGAGTGGCCCTAGGGAGAGGGATGAATGCCTCCATCTGCTCCTCTGGAGACAGATGCTGACAGCCCCTATATTGTCTTCTTCTGGAGCTGAGACATCCGCAAAGGTTATCTATGCCTTGTGGAGAGCTTTACAGATGGAAGAAGGCATGGCATGACACACGGGGGTGGGACTGCAGATCTGGTTTCCACAACAGCTTTTCCACCAAGCATGGGATGACCCACAGTCTCTAAATCATGGATAGCAAGTGTCTACATGACATGACAATCCCATGAGGATCAGATGGAACTAAGGCTGGGTGTGCTCTTTGTAAGGCACAATCTGCATGAGGGATCATACATCCAGAGACCTGAGTCTGTTAATGTTCTCTGTGGAAGCCAAGACAGAGATTAGAGAGACCAAAGACTTAATATGGAAAGTGTATGACAGATTTGCATGCTCCTTGGTTTTGGGGGGTTGGGGTTTGTTTTTGTTTGTTTGTTTATTTTGCCAAAACCAAATAAAGATCTTCTTCAATAAAGATCTCAGCTTAGGGTGAACAGATGTAAGTGCACTTCCCAGTCTTGCCACAGCTCCAGGAATGTAAACACATAGCTTCATTTCCAACCTTAGCAGACAAGATGCAGCCCACAGAGGTACAGCAGACACACTCTGAAACGACACTTTCTTTCTAAAAATTAAGAATGACTAGGAAGGAAATAATATGATGCCCACAACACAGCTTTCTTGTAAGAAACTCAGACATGCACACCTCTCCCATCAAATATACTGAGAATGAACAGAAGGAATTAAGCAGAAGGTGCCCAACACCAACTGATCTATCTACAGTACAACTGGAGGCTCAGGAGACAGCACGCAGGGTGTAAGAAAGACTGTAAGGGCCAGAGCATCTACTGTAAGACTGCATCTTCCATTATGACAGGGAATCTGAACCTGTGATCTCAACACCATGGTTGCCTAAATAAGACCCAAAAAATGACACTGACATGCCAATAAATGAGAAATATCATGAGGCCCCACCCCAGAACTACAATCTAGTAGTTGAAGAACTACAATCTATGACCGCTGAGATAGGGGCAATCAAATTCCAGGCATAAGCCTCATAGATGATCTAATCCCAAGTGTGGCCCTAAAGAAACATACAAATGAACAACACTAAATTAACTCTGTAGGTTTTATTATAAATTTATATGTACATATATGTAAAAAATAATCACTAATAATTAGAGGCCATGAATTTGAGGAGTGAGGGGACAGAACATGGGAGAAGCTGGAGTGGGGGGTGATGTAAACACAATACTTACATATGAAATTCTCATAAAATAAATAAAATAATTGTAAAAATTAAAAGGAACTAAGTGGAGCAATCAGCTTTTTATGCATCCCATTTTGGAGCATGAAGACCAAAACAGGGCAACTTTAACCCCTAGTCCAAATTTTACCATCTTTAACCAGACAGTTTTGTTGGTCGTTGTTTGAATCTTCCTTGGGAATGTAAGTGAGCCAGATTGTGAGCTGTCAGTTCCCACATGATCTTTATATGTCTGAGGCATAAAGTGGTAATGATACATATTTAGTATATGCACTAAATTTTTAGAAAATAAATGATTACAGTAAAGTAATTCTCATTTTCAAAGGTAGAAATTGAGACTCAGACAGATTAAATAGTGGGTACAGTTCTAATAAAAGCAGGACTCAAAATCAAGTCTGATTTCCAAGGTGAGATACTTTCCAGGGGACCATGTCCTTCAAGGTTGTGAAAGATGGTTTGTGCTGGGATGAGATGGACATTTCAGGACCGCTAACCACAGGGCATTGTTGGCCCATTCTACAGTTTGCTTTGCCTTCTGACTTTGACCAGTCAGAACTGAACTTGTCAAACCTCCCAATCACATGGACCTAATGCATCCTCTAGAACTAGAAAAGTTCTGAGAGTTTCCTACAAGGTATCTTTATCTTTAGTTTTTATTTACTTTACCGTCTCTTAAATCTGTTTTCCAGAGACAAAGAGTCACAACCATGAATGTCCTCAGCTCGCTAGCTGCATTAGCTGGAATTGCCTTGATCCTCATCAGCTTTACACAGCAGCACAAATTCTGTCAGACGCCCTCCCTCGAAGGAACGTGTGTTGTAGGCAGAACGCTTCTCCTTGTGAGTGACCTGATTCTGGATGGGGAGTCTGAGTAACCTTAGCCAGGCTATGCCATGGCACAAAGATGAGTTGCTTTTTACCCCTGACCTCATGTATAGCTGCTTCTAGAACCATAGTCTCTTGATTTTTAATCCTACTTATAGCTCCAGGGAGCTTGTAATCTTGGTGTAACGTTGTACAGCCTCCATATCTTGGTTTGTTTTCTCTTGTAAAAATTTAAGATACTAATATAACAGCTGCCTCACTGACCTGTGGTAAGGATTACTTCAAATGATGCTTGGCAAAGTATAAATACTCGATAGCTAAATTTAGCTATATTATAACTATTATAAGTTCAATTGCATTAAAGTTTACCTTTCGCTAATCAAAAAGTTACTCTATTGGTATAAAACAAGATATGGTGGGAGAACGTGAGGAGTTTCAATCCTTTTAATACACACAAGCCATTTTATATAATTGTAAATCTTTACTTGGTAAGGTAAATGATATATTAATTTATGAGAAAATATAATTATACATGAGGTTTTTATTTTGCTAATTTATTTTTGTATGTTGTGGGTGTTTTGCTTGAATGTGGGATTAGGCACCATGTGCATGCCTAGTGCCTCTGAAGACAAGACATGGTACTAGATGCTCTGGGACTAGAATTACGGATGTTTATTAGCTACAGTGTAGATTCTAGAAAGTGAAGCCAGGTCCTCCAGGAAAGAGCCAGTCCTCAAAATTTCTGAACTATCTCCAGCTCCTAATTAAAATTAAGGTTTTAAGAGTCTATCATATAAGCAATACATGACATTATAATTATTTTAATTATTTTTTACATTTATTTACTTGAGGTATGTGTGGTCCACAATGCCATAGCTTGCATGTGAACATTAGAGAACAGCTTACAGGAGTTCTTTATCTCCTCTCAACATGAGGATCCTGAGGCTTAAACTAAGGTTGTCAGGCTTGATACCAAGTGATACAACCATGCCAGCGCCAACATCATTTTCAATCATGTCAAAGATGCCAGTGGGCCTTTTCCTCTGGTCCCAAAGAAAACTCTGGACTTTTAATCTGTTTCTGATAGCAACATCTTGAAGACTTTGGTCCTAGAATTTGAAAGTTTGAACCAATAAGAACAAAAGTGAAGTAGAATCATGGGAAATTATCTCCTATGATTTCATTCCTGTAATCATCTGTTGAAGTGAACTAAAGGACCTCCTTGCGTGTGCTGAGATAAAGTCCCACATTATACTTGGGTTCCTAAGGATAGAAAACAATTATAGGGAATAAAATCCTGTCCTACTTGATCCAAGTGCATATGATGGAAGTTTTACAAGGACTGGGGCCAATTCTCTCCTGCTGGAAGGCAGACAGCATGGAACTTAACACAGCAGGGTATGTACACACTTCAGGCAGTTATCTAAGCTTCTGTATGTGTTCAAAAGAAACTGAGAGGCAGAGAGCTTTACTCGCGTTCCCAGTATAAGTGTGACCTTGCACACAAATGTACCCAGCTTTGCTGCCTTCAGTATTTAAGCTTTTTGAATACCACGCTGCACCATCCCGCCTCTCAATGAAAACATTACCTTGAAGTAGTGCCTGCAAAATGTCAATCTGTGTATTCGATCCATCTTGTAGGTTTGTTTTATTTGACACATAGGTGAACACATAGCTGAAACTTTCACTTCCAAAACATGTGCATACCCAGCTGCCTTGGGGAAGGAAAAAGCAGGCACTGGGGTTCTGTATTCTCACACAGAAAACAAGTTTTTGTAATTAAATGGCAGGTGATTATAGAAGTGCTATTGCACTCTACTGCACCCTCCTTGTTTCACTCTAGAGACTATCTTAGCCCTCTGATATTGGAGTTTGTTACCCACTCCTTACCAGAAAGACATGAAAATGATGCAACATTTAATACCTACATGAACAGCATGAATATGAGTTTTCCCAAACTTGGCCATACTCCTTATCAGAAAGACATGAAAATGATGCAACATTTAATACCTACATGAACAGCATGAATATGAGTTTTCCCAAACTTGGTCATAGGGTCTAAAGTATTCTTGGCTTCTGTTTTGAAAGTGATGCTGCTTCTGTCCTAAATATAATTTCTTTGTCCTTCGTATTTTTAGGGAATTTTGTCAGTCTTATTAATCATCACCATAGTGGAGTTCAGCATCTCTTTGACTATTGCATCCTTAAGAAGCAGGTGCTGGACCAGTTCAAGAAAGGTGTGCCCAATATTATTATGAGAATTGAGTATCTGTGTGTGTGTACGTGTGTATACATGTGTGTGTTCCTGTGTGAGGGAGCAGGCACCCTCATGCCACAGTGTGAGTGTGGAGATAAAAGGATAACCACAGATGTTGGTCCTCACCTTTGTTTTGAGAAAAGGTTTCTCCTGCTGTTCACTACTGCATACTCCAGGCCAGCTTGCCTACAAACTTCCAACAATCCTGATTTTCTTGTCTCCTCCCACTCCCTCCCGCTAAGGGTAAAAACAGCACAGAGGTTGGTACTACTGCATCCACACTGAGATCATCACCCCACATTGGCATCTATTTTCTGTGCAGAAGCAATATGCTCAGATGCCACACTGAAACTCCTAAATTAGGAAGATCAGAGGGTTCAAGCTTAAGAGTGATGCTCACTCTAAGATAACTTGTTTTCCATGTTTGTACTGTCTACTGTCCTCAGTCATCGCTGTTCAGATAGAATTCTTTAGCATCCTGAAAATAATAAAAAAAAATATGGGACTTTGTGGAAAATCCATAGCACTGTGACACTAGGAGCATCTACCCTTACTGATTGTTTATAATGTCAAACAATATTATACTCACTCAGTGTCAACATAATAACCATTTTAATATATACCAACACCCTTATTCTAAATCAAAATGAATTAAGATTTAACACAGAGATTAACTAACATCTCCAGTATGACAGAACATAGGATTTATTCTGACCAGTGTGGTGCTGCTCCTGGCCGTGTTTTCTGAGTTACTACAGCAGTCTGGACTGTGCTTGACAGTGTTTTGATATGGGATTCCCCTCTGTATGCTGTGAATATGTTTTATTACCATCAGTTAATAAAGAAGCTTCTTCAGCCTATGGCAGGGCAGAATAAAGCCAGGCGGAAAATCCAAACAGAGATATATAGAGAGAGTAGGCAGAGTTAAGAAGACGTCATGTAATTGCCAAAGGAGACAGATGCCACCGAACCCTTACCAATAGGCCATAGCTTTGTGGTGATACATTGACTAATAGAAATGGGTTAATTTAAGATGTAAGAGTTAATTAATAAGAAGCCTGAGCTAGTAGGCCAAACAGTGATGGAATTAATATAGTTTCTATGTGATTATTCAGATCTGGGTGGCCAGGAATGAATGAGCCATCTCCAGTTACAGTGTTTGCTTGCTTCCTTGCTTGCTTTTAACTTTAAACAATCAAACACACCCATTCTAAGAATGCTGTGTGACAAGTTTTGACAGATTACACACATCTATTTAATGACCATCACAATCAAGATACAGTTCAATCCCACCATCCCAAAGGTTAATGTGGATTTTCCTGATGGGTAGTCATACACCTCTTAGCAGAGGTAGATCTTTGAACAAGAGATTTTTATAGGCCCATGCCCATTTCTTAATTAGGTTGCTCATTTGTTGTTGTTGAACTATAGTATTTTATATATACAGCTTGGTAATTTCTTATCAGACATATGGTCTATACATATTACATCCCACCCTGTCCCTTCAGATTGTTAATCTTTTTTACATTCTGGACAGTATCTTCAATGCACAAAAATCATATTTTTATCAAATCTGATTTTTGTATTCTTTTCTTTCTCTTGTTATTACATGCTTGAGTATATTGTGATATTGTGTATGTGGTGTGTGAATGTGTATTCATGCACATTGTATGTGCCAAAGGTCAGCATTGTGTATTTTTCTTCAATTGGACCAGTCTATGTTTGTTTTTGAGACTGAATCTCTCACTGAACCTGGGGTTCACGGATCTGCCTAGGCCATTTCCATGCTCCCAAGGTTAGGGTAACAAGAACACGCTGTCATGCTTTACATGACTTCTGGCCATCTGAATTCAGAATTTCCTTGTACAGCAGGCACTTTACCAAATGAACCATCTCCCCATTCCTCTTTTGTTGTCTTACTCAGGAAATTGCCACCAAATCCAACTGTGACAGCTAATCTTGGTTGCCATCTTGATTGGATTACAAAGAGCCTAGATGACTTTAGGCCTCTAGGTTTGTCTGTGAGAATGTTTTCAGAAAGGAAAGGGTAGGTAAAATCTATCCTGAACGTGGGTAGCACCATTCCAGCACAAAGAAATTAAAGAGGATAGGGCCCACCAAAGTGCACACTTTTTGGCTTTAATGTTTTATCCACTGTGAACTGATGTTTGTCTATGGTATTGGGTAAAGGTTCAATCCATTTTTTGCATATGGCTAAACAGTTTTCCTAGTGCTGATTCTTAAAAAGACTGTCCTTTCACACAAAGTGATCCTGGTATCACTGTTGAAACTCAATGAACTATTTATATCATGCTTGTTTCTGGGTCCTCTATTTTATCTACCTGTCTATCTTACCATAACTTTATTGAAGTTTCAAAATAGGCAACTATTATATCACCAAATATTCTTCTTCTGATTAAATAGTATTGCTATTCTGGCCTCCTTAAGAGTCCATATAAGTTTGAAATATGTTTTATATATAACTGAGAATGATGTTATTTGTATTTTGACATGGATAGCATTGAATCTGCATATTTATGCATAGCATTGATTTTTTTAAACAAGTTTGTCTTGTTATAAATAAACATGGGGAAGATCTCCATTTGTCTAGTTCTTCTTACAAATACATTCAGCAATATTTTGGAAGTTTCACCATAAAAGTCTTTCATCTTCTTGGATAGACACTTTTCTTGAATGTATCACTCTTTTAAATGATACTGTAAATTAACTTCTTCCTCGGAACCTAGTACCTATTTCAATAGTAGGCATCTTACTGGGTGATTTTCATCATCATCTACTCATATGTTATTTTGGTTATAACTGTCAGCACTTAAAGGGTGAATTCTGATTGTCTTTAATCACCAACATTCAGTTCATCTAAATAATTAACAAATCAAATAGTAGATATTTGTGTATGAAAATTACCTGGATATTTCAAATATGTGAATATTAACTGGATACTTTAAATGTCTTAGAAAATTTAGTATTATTCAGTATGAAAAAAGGCAATTTTGATCAAATCCCTTTGTTCAGTATCTAGGATATAAGAATAGTGATTCATCCAAATCAATGCTGATGAAAAGACAGCAAAGGCTGGAGAGCTTCATCTCCCTTCTACTTACATGTGCACGAGAGAGGAAAGATAATATGAGAATACAGTAAGAAAATGACAAAAAGACAGTTGTGGCCTACTAACACTCTGTTTTCCCCTTGGTATTATAGGCCGTATTCTTCTTCCCTTCAGAAGTTCCTCAAAATTCTGAACAGCCTGTGCCAGAAGAAAATAATCAATTACAATTTGAGTTTCAAGGAAAATCTCCCAGTGATAATACAGCTTCAAACATAAAAACCATTTTCTTAGGGGGTTATGCTTTCTTCAAGTTAAGAGTCTCAAGAAATCCTTCAGCTCCCAAATATATCTCACAGAAAAGTGATAAGGGTACATCTTCTATGCATGTTCCAAATGAACAGGAGACTATTCCTATACCCTCCCTAGAGGAAGAAACTAAACTGGATGCTTTACCTCCCCCATTAACACCAAAGTCTTCAGAAAATATTCCTTTCCAGAAAGAGTCTAGAAGCAATAAACTGAATGATGGGGATCTAGAATGTATTACACATCAAGCCTCTGATCTGCAACCCAAATTGATTGACGACCAAAATATGTCACTCAAATTTCTAAAAACTCCATCCTCACATAATTTCTTCCCTTTGTTACCTGACAGTTCATCATCCCAAACATTAATGGCAGCTCTGTCAACACAAGTCTTACAATCTAAACCCCCATCATCCCGTATTTCACAGTCTTATGATCTGACATCTGAGGACTTGCCTTCTGAAGACATACCATATCAAGAAACCCCATCCCAAGACATGCAATTCCAAGATACACTGACTCAAGACATATCCCAAGAGACTCAATCACAAGATACTCCATATCAAGATACACTAACTCAAGACATACCTTCCCAAGAGACTCCATCCCTAGAGACTCCATACCAAGAGCTGTCATTCCAAGATACACTAACTAAAGACACATCATCCCAAGATACTCCATCTCAAAATACTCTATCCCAAGAAACTCCATACCAATATACTCCATACCAAAAGACTCCACACCATTATACTCCATCCCCAAAGACTCCATCCCCAAAGACTTCATCCCCAAAGATTCCATCCCAAAAGACTCCATCCCCAAAGACTCCATCCCAAGAAAGCCCATCCCAAGATAATCCATCCCAAAAGACTCCATCCCAAGAAACTCCATACCAAGATACATTAACTCTAGACATACCATCCCAAAGGACTCAATCTGAAGAAACTCCATCACAAGAGATTCCCTCTCAAGAAACTCCATCCCATGATATGCAATACCAAGATGTACTATCTCCAGAAAAAATATCACAAAGCACACAAACCCAAGATACAGTGGCCCACGACATGTCATTCTCAGATCTTCAAGCACTGAACACTCAAGTTCAAATCCAGCAAGATCCAGAAATATTTTATAGAGACATTCAAACAGAAGTCATGGAGCTGACTCAAGAATGGAAGTCTAATGTGAGCAAGAAAACCCCAAGAAGACTTTCCTTATCCTTGCCAGGCAAACATGGAAAAGTCCCTCCCAAGAGACATTCCCTGGATCTACAAATCAAGGGTGACGAAGCCCCAAGGAGACATTCTGTAGACTCACAAAGGAAAACTTCAAGACGGAAATCCATAGATCAGCAAATCAAAGCCTGGCTATCCCCAAAGAAGCACACCAAAGAGAAACAAGATGCATATACTCAAACCCCAGAGCTATTCCTCCACCAGCAAGCTGATCAGCAGCAGGCCAAAGAGGGGGAGGTCCCAGTACAACAACCCCAAGATGAGCAAAGCAAAGACCAAAAATCTGTAGAGGAGCTATACCCAGGAGAACAGCTTAACGGCAAGGAGGAAGAAAATCAGCAGTCTGATAAAGAGCAGCATCCAGAAGAACAAGTTCAACCAGCTGAAGACCAGCAGCCTCTAGAGCAGAAAGCCCCAAAGAGCCAGTCCCCAAATTGGCAAGAAAGACAGCAAGCGCTAGTAAGGAGAGCCCCGATGCTGTCATGTGTGGACTGGGACTCCCAAAGCTTTCAATTCACGGAAAGGTCATGTTCACACTGGTCAACTCCATCCTGGCAGCCTGTTAGCCTGGGATCCCAGGACTGGAGAAGTCAAGGCTGGAGAAACAAAGATTGGAAAGCACAAGAATGGCAGTTTGAAATACAGCCTTCCCTGGACTGGGAATCCCAAGAGCTATTAGAAAGAGAATCCTTAAGGCAAAGGGCACTATACCAAGAAATCCAGCCCCGCAGCACCATAGTCCAACACACCCAAGATCGTCAATTGTGTAACTTTATATTTCAAGTAGGTCAGTGTCAAGGTAATGACCAACAAGACTCTGAATCTGGTGTTTTAAGAGGAGATATGTATGCTGCAGATGAAGTACAAACAAGAGACAGGGAACCCCAAGAAACAGAAGATACATGCCAGAAACCAAAAGACCAGCAGTCAGAAGACATAAGGCCAGATAATTATCCTGTTTCTTGTCAGAGCTTGGTTCCATACACATATGTAACTTGTTTATCCAATATAGCTTCAGAGCAAGAGGTGAAGAACAATACGCCCTGTTCAAATTCATCCAAAGATCTGAATGCCACTTCTTCCTCATGGTATCAAAAAGATCAACAGCAATCTGAGGACTCAGACTGACATAAACATCTAACCAAAAACCACAGACCCCAGATAATGGAGCCAGATGAGGATGAAGCAGCTGATTCTCTAATCTGTGCTTGCTGTCTAATTCACTCACCAGAGATAAAGGGCATGCAGGACCTTCAAAGAACTCATTCCTTTTTAAAACAAGCCAAATGTCAAAACTATATCAAAACCTTCTGGGAGTGAAGAAATAAATCTCATCTAAACTTTAAAATTTTGTCATCGATTATAGTATTCCAATGTATGATGGTGAAATCATCTCACAGCTTACTACTTAATGGATCTATTTTCTCATAATGCTAATATTTTTTCTCCCCACATCTGTGTTGAAGATAAGGTTGCCCCATACTTGCTGAATTAGGAAGCAAAGCTAGAGACAGAAGAGTAGCAGTCAGGGAAGAGTAGTCATGTGCATATTATAATAGAAAATATGGCAAACTAGACTGTATTGAAAGAAGCTCCAGAGCTCACTCACTCTCATGCCTGCACTCATGGCTTTGTCAGTATTGGGAGTCACTTTCACCCTCTGTGACCAAAATGAATTGTGTTTAAAAAAGAAAACTGTCAGTTCCCCTCTGTCTTCCAAGCCAAGCACAGTTTTCTAATCCTCTTCCTCTTTGATGTCTTTGATAAAATCTTGCTTTTCTGTCAACTCTGAAGCTCTGCATTTTGCTCAGCTCCACGGTGTTTTCTTTGCATGTGTGTACACCTGAACTTTCTAATTTGTAAATACAAAAACCTCAAGAACATGCATGGAAATAGATATTGAGGGTAAGGGCTAATTTTGGAAGCACATGATGTTGGATATCACATACTTTTTATGTATTCTAACAAACTTCCTGAGCCACATTTTTTACCACAAAGTTGGAGCCTGTGGTCAGTAAAGTCCAGTTATAGTACAGAAACAATGAGGGTGGATAGAGGCATGTCCTGATAAGAAGCAGGATTGTCTGACACAGTAGCTCCTTCAGGAGAGGCCATCAGAGTCTTTTAAAGCAAGGGATTGTTCGTACAGATAGCAGGACCCCAGTGGGGACAGAGAGATATCCTCCCCTGGAAATAGTAGACCCATCAGAATTCAGGGTTTATTGTTTTCAGATTGTCAAAGTCTTACCGTATTTAGCCATTCCAACAATCTCATCTGTTCTTCCAATGTCCCTATTTTAATAGCGCTGTCCCTGAATGACAGAGAATTCATCTGGTATTGTAGCCCAGCCAGTTGCTAAATGAGATTCTGCATTTAGTTTTCAGCAAAGGTATCTCTGTAGCTGTGGTTGAGAAGGGGATCTTTCAGACCACACAGCAGTGGGTCCTGTCTATTGTGCTTGATCTGGGAACTCAAACCCCCAAGATCCTCCCTCTCTTTCCCTACTTGGAAGCAATCAACTTCATTCTATTTCTGTACTTTGAGAAGCGTTTTCAAGTGTCATGAGTAGTATCACCCAGACTCTCGTATATAAATGCTCAATTAGGAGCAGTAGGTAGGGAAATTTTATAAGATTCTGAAGCCATGACTAACAGTGCTCTAAGACTGAAAAGAGCCTCATTAGCATCTTTATATATGATGAAACTGAAGAGTTTATTTAGACGCTCCAGAAAAAATTCTGTAAGAGTCATTCTTTTTTAAATAGTGGCCATCAGGAAAGGGAGGTTATTCTGTTCCACAGAAGCTTTTCTTGAACCAAAAATTGTAGTAGTCATAGATGTCTGAGTGAACAAATCATTATTAGCTAGATGGATGGATAGATGATGGATAGATGACAGACAAGTAAGTGATAGATGTTGCTTTGTAGTATCAATCAAATTAACTCTTTACTTTGGATTGAAATATCCTACCTCTAAATTCTAATGCAGAAGTCCTAACTCCTACAATGATAACATTGAAAATAGAACTTTTGAAGATACTAGGTTCAGATGAAAATAGAAGAGTCTGACCCTCATGGTAGGAGGCTCTACTATAGGCACATGACTATAATTCTAGCACTCAAGAATATGAAGAAAAGTTGTGGGTTCAAAGCCAGCCTGGGCTAGTGAGCTTGAAGCCAACTTAGACTACACTGTGAAACAATTTCACACACACACACACACAAACACACACAGAGGGGCAGGGGTGGAGACAGAAAAAAAGACAGGAAGACAATGAGAAAAGGCAAGGAAAAGGCAAGACAGAGAGGGATGGAAAAAGAGGGTGGAAGGAGGAGAGAGAGACTTACATAGACACCAGAGATCTGAGGAAATGTATATAAAGGCATCAGAAGAAATCAGCCACCTGAAAGCCAAGAAGAGAGCTATCGCAAAAACCTAAATTTGCTGGTATAAGAATGGCTGTGTATAGCTGTTGTTTGGGATTATGCTGGGCTAATAAATTAGGGGTTGCAGAGTCTCCTCCAGTAGCCATGATCTCACCAACACTGAAAACTAGGTTTCTAGTACCAGGTATGGTTTCCCTCCTGTCAAATGGATCTTAAGTATATTAAAGAGCTTTTGTTTTCTACCAAGATTTATGTGCCACTATTACACCCTTAAGGTTATGGTGCCATGCTGGTTGATGTGGTTCATTGGCATCATAGCTGGGTAGGACTGTTGGTTGCCTCCCTCTTTTGGAAGCTTGTATGGTACCTTCTGGCACCGTGAAAGCTAGTTCTCAGGGAGGGAACATTAAAGTCATTTCCAGCTTACAGACAAGTGTAATCTTTACCCCACAACAAGGAAACTTCCCTTTGCAACAGACAGAGACCACTACAGAAAACCACAATGACTCAAAGTGTAGATTTGTGGAGCTCAGTATTAGTGGAAACATACAAACCAAAACCACACCTAAGGGCAGAGAAATTGTAAGAGCCACATAATCAGGGAGTTTGCTGTGAGATTCTGTCATGTAGTAACATCAAAGGCTAAATCCATAAAGTCTTATTAACATGATTGCCCAGACAGGAACTGAATGAGGATGACAACAATTGATATGACCAGACTGGATGAGAAAAAGCCCACAATCTCCCCACTCTACACAAAGTACTATAGTACAGATCACTGAGGAAAGCTGGGAGTGGAAGATCTTTCCCAGATAAGAGCACACCAAATGGTTGTTCAGTGACAAATAGTCATGAAAACATACACATAAATACCAACATAAAGATTTAACAGGTTGCCAGCACTCGGGAGGCAGAGGCAGGCGGATCTCCGTGAGTTCAAGGCCAGCCTGGTCTACAAGAGCTAGTTCCAGTACAGACACCAAAAACTCCAGAGAAACCCTGTCTTGAAAATCCAAAAAAAAAGATTTAACAGGTTATATTTAGAAATATATATTATATAGTCACAATTAGTGAAAAAAGAGGCCATGAACTTGAAGGAGAGCAAGGGGAGTATATGGGAGAGTTTGGAAGAAACGAACGAAGGGAAGGGAAACATGTTGTAATTATACTAATCTTAAAAGATTCGAAATCTAATTTTCCTAGTACCCAGATTTCATAATTTCAATTTTCTAGAATCAATAAAATTGTGCTGTTTACATACTCCAATCTCAGGTGCTTAGTTATGGCAGCCCAAAAATACTAACACAAACCTTTCGTATTTTTCCTAAGATGGCAGAAAGAGCAAGGGCATTAAAAATCATCTGACCTCATGAATCAAATACCATTTTGTCTATGACAGAAAAATCTCTGGTAGTCAAAAAGGGAACACTACATATAGAGAGGTTATATGGACATAGTGATGTGTCAATGAATAGGAATTAGAAAGTATACGTCAGAAGATACATCCAGTAGGAGCTCCCTAGTGCCTGCCCTTGTGGGTTCTATAAAAATGTTTTCAATTTTATTTTAAAATAATCTATGCATCTTGACATGCTGCATTATTACTACTTGGAAGTAATAATAGTGCAATGACAACTCAGTGAGGAAGAGTCACCATTCATAAAAGTTAGACACCAGCCCAGACAACTCGGCAAAACAGAAACCCAAGTTGCTTTTTCCTCTATTGTTTCCTTGTGAGTCCCCCAAAATAGCTGAAAACATTTGGAGAAAAAATAGAATTTTCACAGTACTTCATGGGGTTAAGGTCTAGAGTCAGTGTTTATAATTTAAAGAGCAAATGACACCCAGAAGACTTGGAGGTCCCCAGGCAGAGGATACCTGTCACTGTCCTGCTCTCTATGATTAGACAGGGGTCTTTGGAAGGAGAACATTTTTCAGTATAAAGACATTTCAAACCAAAGAAAAATAAGCTTCATCTACAGCACGATATAAATGAAAGGATATAGGAGCCTTTTTAGGGGATCAGAGAAGACGCCTTGAACTTGGTCTGACTGCTAGCATCGTCATAACTTCCCAAGAACAGGTAGCAGCATGATAAAATAAAGGGGTGGCAGTTTGAATCTAATTGTCCCCTAAAAAAAAGCATAAGAGGTATGGCCTTGTTGAAGTGGCTGTGGCCTTGTGAGGAAGTGTGTCACTGTGGGGCGGGCTTTGAGGTCTCTTTAGCTCAAGCTTCCCTCCGTGTGACAGACAGACCATTTCCTGTTGCCTGCAAGGCTAGGACCCTCAGCTACTTCTCCAGTACCATGTCTGACTGCATGCTACCATGCTCTCTGCCATGATGATAATGGACTGAACCTGTGAAACTCCAATTAAATGTTTTCCTTTAGAAGAGTTCTCGTAGTTATGGTGTCTCTTCACATCAATAAAAAACACTAAGACAAAAGGTTTGATTGGAGAACATTAAGGCCTAAAAGATAGTATCCAGTAATTCATAAACCACTTTAAGATTAGAGGGCCTTCCAGCTGAGACTCCTGACAGCAGTGGACATAGAGCCTGAGTGGCCATCCTATGATCGGATTGGTGACTACCCAGGTTGTCATCAGAGAGCCTTCATCCAGTGACTGATGGAGGCATGTTCAGAGACCCATTGCCAAACATAGGGCCCGGCTCAGGGAGTCCTGCTGAGGAAAGGAAGGAGGGATTGTAGGAACCAGAGTGTCAGGAACATCACAGAAGAACACACAGAAACAGCTAGCCGGGCTCATGGGAACTCAAGAGTCTGAACCAACAATCAGGGAGCCTTCATGGGACTGACGTAGGCCCTCTGCATACATGTGACAGTTGTATAGCTTGGTCTATCTGTGGGACTCCTGGCAATAGGAGCAGGGGCTGACCCTGGTGCTTCGGCTGGCTCTTGGGAACCTCTTCCTTGTGCTGGATTGCCTTGCCCAGCCTGAACACAGGGGGGGTGCTTGATCTTCAGCAGCTTGGTGTGCAATGCTTTACTGATGCCCATGGGAGGCCTGCCCCTTTCTAAGCAAATACAGAGGAGGGATGGGTAAGAGAGGAGGAGAAGACAGAGGGGAGGCTGATGTTGGGATGCAAAATAAATAAATAAATTTTGAAAAGATTAAAGGGCCTTTCCTGAAAAGATGAGGTTTTATAATGTCAGAAAATAAGATATGTAAGGATATATAAAGCTTTTTAAGGCTGAGATCAGATACACCATCCATGTATGAGCAAACCTGAAATGTCTAATAGCAAACAACTGGCTACAATGCAGAAATACAGGACAATAACATTCTTAGCAACCAGTGTGATATTGTCAAGGTTCTTACAGTTAAGATCATAGATACATATTCAGCTGGTAAAGAAACAGCCAAAATGAACTACCAAAATAAAGTGAGACAAAATATTTGACCATCATGGCTAGAACAGAACTGATATAAGAAGTAATGCTGACTGATAGTATTTTTATTTATTATTACTAAAATTTACTTACATACCAGAACACAATTCACAAAATAGCTGTAGTATATCATCAATACTCCAAATAAGACATGTTTCAAAAAATAAACTAATATGAACATAGAAGCTAATGGATAACTTTATCTTGATCCTGGAACTAGTAAATAAACTTATTTGAGCATGAGACACAGAAAAGGTCATTGGAAACATGTATAAAATTCTTAAAGAATAAACATTTAATTTAACTCTTTTAAAAAGGCTTAGGACTAATTCTGGATTTTCATGCTCCAAGGATGAATCTTGTGGTGCATCATGAGAAGGAAGATGGATAAATTAAAACATAATGAACAATTAAGTTACTTCTCCACTTACCATGCAGTTATGAGAATGTTACCATGCTTGGGAGGAAAATGGAGAGCCGTGAAAAGGCCCACAGCAAAGCTGTGGTAATAAAGTTCACACAGCCCATTGCAATTGGGGCATTACATTGATCCAAAGATTACTGAACTCAAAGGAAATGAATCAAACCCTGATGGTTTTCATGAAGGCTGACCCTTAGTAGGAATCTATGTCCATTTAAGGTGAACGTGAGGAAGGTACACTCAAAACAAACTGTGCCCTATGGACGTAACCTTCAGCTGTCAAGATGCTGATCTCAACAGAAAACTCAGTGAAGGAAGGTTTGAAATCGACAGAATGAGAGTGCACAGCAGTGCTGCACAGATAGCTGGAGTTAGTGGCTAATAGCACTCTTACAGGGACCCACACTGGGCTGCTCGAGCTCCAACTCTAGGAACTGTGCCAACCTCTTCTGACCGCCACAGGTGCCTGCACACATATACACATCACATAAACACACACACTCATGCATGCATGCACGCACCTTAAAAAGTTAAACAAATTCTTTCTTTTGCTCATTTATGTCCGTGCAGTTTGACAGACCAGATCCAGTAATGAAGTAGTCTGTTCCTTTATCACTTGAGGCTAAACTGCCTACAGAATTTGCTAAGGCTAATGAGACACTAGTAAATGACTCTGCAGATGTCTGAAGATCATTATTGTCCTGCCAACAAAACAAAAGCCTGTAACTATGAGATGTGTAACTAATGCGACCCCACTCATCTAACTACACAATCCACTAGTAGGCCACAGATGTGGGACAAAACTTGGCAGGGCATTATAGAACAGTACCAGCCAGGAAAACCAGCAACATATATGGCAAAGTGCCCAAAAAATAAAACTGCAGTTCTTTGAAGTCACTACACTTTGGGGTAATTTATAACATAAAGCTACAAAAATGAGGTGGCAAAAATCTTTTAAGTGAAAAGCAACATGAATAAGTGTGTATGTTTTTTTAATGGCTAAATAGTTCTAAGGCCTAAGAGATTTTATCCTCTCTGCATCAAAATGGAAACACTGGAAACTCAGGGACTAAAAGAGTTCCCAGGTGAATATACAAATGAGGAAGTTGTAAGAACAGAGGACTCTGTGACTTGCCCAAGGACACAGTGTTGACTGACAAACCAAGACCACTAGTCAGCTTCTCCAATGCAATACACAGATGTGAGCACTTTAATTCATAGCTTTGGGCTCTTGGCCATTCCTGAGATTCTATGACTCTGTGACTTTATGGTTCTATGGTTCTAAACCAGAGGACAATAATGCCAGTGCTCTAAACAGCCTAGTACAGGAAACAAACATGGTCTAAAAGGGATGACCAGCTACATCCTTCTCTTCCACTTGAAAAGACCAGCTACACCACCATGGATTCAAACAATATGAACAGTCCCATGTTCCTGGTATTTCCTCCAGAGGTCACCAGTCCAGAACGCCAAACAACACTTACAGCCTCAGCATATAACTCCCAAAACCGAGTGCAGAAAGTCCTTATTAGAAAACTGAAGATCTTAGGGGTAAGTGAAATGTGTCCCTATGTATATTCTGCACAGGGCAGGGGTGGGTAAGAACTATCTGAGTACACATTCTTCAATAGGGATGAACTCCAACTTTCATTTCCACTCCAATTATGAAGTAAGTATTGTGCTTCCATATAAATTATGCACAAGATCCTGTGAACAGGAAAATACAAGAGGAATAAATTCAATGTTCCTAGGCTCTTAAAAACCATAACCTCCAAACTAACCATCTTTGAGATTTTTTTCTAGTCAATTTCAGAAAGAAAAAGGAAAAGTTACAATCAAGTAGAAGCTAGGCCAGATTCCCTATGAGGCATACTGCAACACATGCTTTTATACCTTCCCAAGCAAGCTCAGAACTCACAGTTTTATATAACAGTCACATATATGCTTATAAGTATAAACATTTTACAATAGCCTCAGTTTTCATTTTTAAATTAAAAACAAGTATATCATCTCCCTCCAACCTAGTCCATGTTCCCTCTCCCACTTTTCCCTCTCAAAACTGTGGTCTTTTTTAAATTTTTGTTGTTGCATATATACAAATATATAAATATAATCTGCTTCACCCATTACTATCCTCCACACCGGAACCTTGGCCCAGACTGCCCCTGGAGAGGTAAGCTTCTGGGTTCCCAGTTGGAGGGCTCAGCTCTCTAGGCCCCAGTCCTGGAACATCCCATGCCCCACCCTTCCCCACTAAGCCCCAGAGACCCCAGCAGCCTCCACACACCCGCTACCATCCCCTACCTCATCTGTGACCACTGCATCTGTGACTGTCCCTGGAGAGAGCCTGACCAAGACTGCCCCTGGAGAGAAACCCCAGAGCCTTATCAGAATCGACTAGAGACACAGACCTACCTGCACCCAGAGGAAGAGCGACCACAGGCCCCACCTTCACCAACTGGAGGAATATGGATCCCCTGAAGAACAGGCCTCACCTGCACCCACTGGAGGAAGAGATGGGAAGGCAGCAGTTTAAGAACGTAGCTAACAACATAAAGACCAATGTGACAGCACCAAAACCTGGTGGTCACACAGCAGGAAGACACGAACATCCTAACCTGATGAAACAGAAGAAAATGACCTTAAATATAACTTTATGAAACTGATAGAAACTCTTAAAGAGGAAATGAAAAATTCCCTTAAAGAAATGGAGGAAAAGACAAACAAAAAATTAGAAGAAACCAATAAATATCTTAAAGAAACCGCCCCCCCCAAAAAAAGTAAGGAAAAACAATCAAACAGGTGAAGCAAACAGTTTGAACAGTTCAAGACTTGAAAATTGAAATAGAGGCAAGAAAGAAAACACAAACTGAGGGTATTCTGGAAATGGAAAATCTGAGTAAATGAACAAGAACTACAGATGCAAGCATAACCAACAAATTATAACAGATAGAAGAGAAAATCTGAGGCACTGAAGATACGATAGAGGAGTTAGATTCATCAGTCAAAGAAAATGTTAAATCTAACAAATCCTTAACACAAAATATCCAGGAAATCTGGGACACCATGAAAAGACCAAACTTAAGAATAATAGGAAGAGAAGAAGGAGAAAAACTCCAGCTTAAAGGCACAGAAGATATATTCAACAAAATCATAGAAGAAAACTTTTCGGAGGTACAAGAAGCACACAGAACACCAAATAGACTGGACCAAAAAAACAGTCTCCTCACCATACAGTAATCAAAACACTAAACATACAGAATAAGGAAAGAATATTAAGAGCTACAAAGGAAAAAGGCCAAGTAACATATAAAGGCAGACCTATCAGAATTACACCTGACTTCTCAATGGAAAATCTGAGAGCCTGAGGTCCTGGTCAGATATGCTGCAGACACTAAAAGATCATGGATGCAAGCCCAGACTACTATACACAGCAAAGTTTTCAATCACCATAGATGGAGAAAACAAGATATTCCACGACAAAACCAGATTTAAACAATACTTATCCACAAACTCAGCATTACAGAAAGTATTAGAAGAAAAACTCCAACCCAAGGAAGTTAACTGCACCCATGAAAACAGAGGCAATAAGTAACCTCACACCTCACACTAGCAAACCCCCCAAAAGGAAAACACACAAACACTACCACCAAAAAATAACAGGAATAAACAATCACTGGCCATTAATATCTCTTAATATCAATGGACTCAATTCACCTATAAAAAAAACACATCATACAATAAACACACTTCAACCTCAAAGACAGACATTACCTCAGAGAAAAGGGTTGAGAAAAGATTTTCTAATCAAATGGACCTAAGAAACAAACAGGTGTAGCTATCCTAATATCTAACAAAATAGACTTCAAACTAAAATCAATCAAAAGAGATGGAGAAAGACACTTCATACCCATCACAGAAAAATATTTATCAAGACAAAGTCACAATCCTAAACATCTATGCCCCAAATACAAGAGCACCCACATATGTAAAAGAAACATTACCAAAGCTTAAATTGCACATCAAACCCCACACACTAATAGTAGGAGACTTCAACACCCCACTCTCACCAATGGACAGGTCAACCAGACAGAAACCTAACAGAGAAATAAGAGAACTAACAGATGTCATAACTCAAAAGGACTTAATAGGCATCTATAGAACATTCCACCCAAACATAAAAGAATATACTTTCTTCTCAGCACCTCATGGAACCTGCTGAAAAATTGACCACATACTTGATCACCAAAAGAACCTCAACAGATACAAAAAATTGGAATAAGCAACTGTATCTTATTGGATCACCATGGTTTAAAATTAGAATTCAACAACAACACTAATTGGAGAAAACCTATAAGCTGGTGGAAATTGAACAAATAATTGTTGAATGGAATCAACCTGGGTTAAGGAAGAAATAAAGAAATTAAAGGCTTCTTAGAATTCAATCAAAATGAATGCTCAACACACCCAAAATTATGGGACACTGAAGGCAATGCTAAGAAGAAAGATCATAGGACTAAGTGTCTACCTAAAGTAACTGGAGAAATATCACACAAGTGACTTAGCAGCACATCTGAAAGTTATATAACAAAAGGAAGCAAACTCACCCAGGAGGAGTGGATGACAGGAAATAATCTAATTGAGGGCTGAAATCAATAAAATAGAAATAAAGAAAACAATACAAAGAATCAGTGGGGCAAAGAGTTGGTTCTTTGAGAAAATTAACAAGATAGACAAAATCCTTACATAAACTAACCAAAAGGCAGAGCAAGAATATACAAATTAACAATATCAGAAATGAAAAGGGGGACATAACAACAAACACAGAGGAAATAAGAGAATCATCAGAGGTCATACTTCAAAAACCTGTACTCGACCAAACTGGAAAACTTAAAGGAAATGAACAATTTTCTGGATAGGTATCACATACCAAAATTAAATCAAGAAAGATAAATAATTTAAATAGACCTATAATGCCAAGGAAATAGTCATTAAAAGTCTCCCAACCAAAAAGAAAAAAAAAACCCGGGTCAGATGGTTTCAGCACAGAATTCTACCAGAATTTCAAAGAGGAACTAATATCAATATTCTTCAAATTATTCCACACAATAGAAACAGAAGGAACATTGCCCAACTCTTTTACAAGGCAACAGCTACCCTGATAGCCAAACCACACAAAGACTTTCTCAATCATGAACACTGATGCAAAAATACTCAATAAAATACTGGCAAACCGAATCCAAGAACACGTCAAAAAAAAATCATTCACCATGATCAAGTTGGCTTCATCCCGGAGATGCAAGGATGGTTCAACATACAAAAACTATCAATGTAAACCACCATATAAATAAACTGAAAGAAAAAACTATATGATCATCTCATTAGATGCTGAAAAAGCATTCAACAAAATCCAACACCCCTTCATGATAAAGGTCTTGGAGAGATGAGGAATAAAAGGAATATACTTAAACATAATAAAAGAAATATACAGCAAGACAACAGCCAACATCAAATTAAATGTAGAGAAACTCAAAGCGATTCTACTAAAATCAGGAACAAAAGGCTGTCTAATATTTCCATATCTATTCAATACAGTACTCTTAAGTTCTAGCTAGTGCAATAAGACAACAAAAGGAGATCAAGGGCATACAAATTGGAAAGGACAAAGTCAAACTTATACTATTTGCAGATGATATAATAGTATACATAAGTGACCTGAAAAATTCTATGAGGGAACTTCTTCAGCTGAAAAAAAACCTTCAGTAATGTGGCTGAATACAAGACCAATTTAAATTTGTTTATAGCTCTCCTATATACAAATGATAAAGGGGCTGAGAGAAATCAGAGAAACATCACCATTTACAATAAACACAAATAACATAAAATATCTTGGGGTATCACTAACCAAAGAAGTAAAAGATCTGTTCAACAAGAACTTTAAGTCTTTGAAGAAAGAAATTGTGGAAGATATCAGTACATGGAAAGATCTTCCATGCTCTTAGATAGGTAAGACCAACATACTAAAAATGGCAATCTTATCAAAAGCCACCTACAGATTCAATGCAATCCCCATCAAAATCCCAACACAATTTTTCACAGACCTTGAAAGAACAATACTCAACTTCATATGGAAAAACAAAAAACCCAGAAGAGCCAAAACAACCCTGTACAATAAAAAAACTTCTGGAGGCACTACCATCCCTGACATCAAGCTCTATTATGGAACTACAGTAATGAAAACAGCTTGGTATTGGCATAAAAACAGACAGGTGGACCAATGGTATTGGATCAAAAGCCATGATATTAACCCACACACTTATGAACACCGGATTTTTGAAAAAGAAGCTAAAATTATACAAGAAAGCATCTTCAACAAATGGTGTTGACATAACTGAATGTCAACATGTAGAAAATTGTAAATAGATCCATATCTATCCCCAGGCACAAAACTTAAGTTCAAATGGATCAAAGACATCAGCATAAATCCAGCCACACTGAACCTCATTAAAGAGAAAGTGGGCAGTAACTTCCTTGGATGCATCGGCACAGGAGACCACTTCCTAAATATAACACTAGTAGCACAGACACTGAGAGCAACAATTAATAAATGGGACCTCCTGAAACAGAAGCTCTTGTAAGGCAAAGGACACAGTCACTAGGACAAAATGGCAGCCTACAGAATGTGAAAATATCTTCAACAACCCCACATCAGACAGAGGATTTATCTCCAAAATATATAAAGAACTCAAGAAATTAGACATCAACTTACCAAATAATTCAATCAAAAATGGGATACAGATCTAAACAGAAAATTCTCAACCGAAGAATTGCAAATGGCCAAAAACACTTAAGAAACTGCTCAACATCCTTAGCCACCAGGGAAATACAAATCAAAATGATTCTGAAATACCATCTTATACCAGTCATCATGGCTAAGATAAAAAGCTCCAAAAATATCTTATGCTGGAGAGGATGCAGAATAAGAGGAAGACTACTTCATTGCTGGTAGGAGTGCAAACTTGTATGGCCACTTTGGAAATCAGGGTGGTGGTTTCTCAGAAAATTTGGAATCAGTCTAACTCAAGACCCAGGAATACCACTTTTGGACATATATCCAAATGATGCACACTCATACCATAAGGACATTTGCTCAGCTATATTCACAGCAGCATTATTCATAATAGCCAGAACCTGGAAACAATCTAGGTGTTCCTCAACTGAAGAATGGATAAAAAATGTGGTACATTTATACAATGGAGTACTACTCAGCAGTAAAAATTAATGGCATCTTGAAATTTGCATGCAAATGAATGGAAATAGAAAAAACATCCTGAGTGAGTTAACCCAGACCCAGAAAGACAAACATGGTATGTACTCACTCAAAGTGGATAGTAGACATAAAGCAAAAGGATAACCAGCATATAATCCATGATCCCAGAGAAGCTAGGTAACAAGAGAACCCTAAGAGATACACACATGAATCCCCCTAGGAAAGGGGAAACAGACAAGATCTCTGGAGAAAATTGGGAGTATGGGGGGGGGAGAAGGAAGGGTGGAAGGGAGAAAGGAGAGGAGAAGGGGAGGGAGGAGGAGAACACAAGGGAACGAGATGCTCAAGAAGGGAGAAAGAGAGGGAGAGAAAAGAAAGAGATACCTTGATTAAGGGAGTCATTAAGGGACTAGCAAGAAACATGGCACTAAGGAAATCCCCAGGATCCACAAGGATGACCCAGCTAAGTCTTTAAGCAACAGTGGAGAGGATGCCTAAACTGGTCTTTTCATGTAATCAAATTTATGACTACCTTAATTGTCATTGTAGAACCTTCAACCATAAACTGATGGAAGCAGATACAGAGATCTAAAGCCAAGCACTGAGCCTAGCTTCTGGAAATCAGTCCAAGAGAGGGAAGAGCAATAATATGAGCAAAGGGGTCAAAACCATGATGCTGATACCCACAGAAACAGCTGACCTGAGCTAGTGAGAGCTCACTGACTCTGGACTGATAGTGGGGGAACCTGCATAGGACCAAACTAGGCCCACTGGATGCGGGGAACAGTTGTGAGGCTTCGGCACTCTGTGGGGCCACTGGCAGTGGGACCAGGATTTATCCCTAGTTGCTTGAACTGGCATCTTGGAGCACATTCTCTTTGGAGGGATACCTTGCTCAGCCTAGTTATAGGAGGGAGGGCCTTGGTCCTGCCTGGCAGTAATGTGTCAGACTTTGTTGACTCCTTCTGAAGAGTAGATGGGGAGGTGGGGGGGGAGGTAGGGTGGAAGGAGGGTAAAGAGTATGAATGGGGATAGCTATGTAAAATGAGAAGATTGTATTTTAAAAAGAAAATAAATTAAAACAATCTTCTGATTCTGACAGTGTTGCTGACCACTTGCCCTTGGATAATCAATTCACAGGGTGGGGTGGGAGCTTAGGAAAGATGAATTCTCCCTTTTTCAGAAGTCCTTAGTTGCCTGTAGTTCTCTGTCTACAGGTGGAATCCCGGCAAACATTCATTTCTCCATCAATCATCTCGTTCATTCTACAAATACTAATTTTATTTACCAAACCTTTATTAAGATAATGGAAAAGTGAGAGGTAGTCAGGTATGTTTGAGGTTATAATGTCACCCATATCTTTGAGAATATTTTGTCCTTTGAACTCCAGCCTCCCATAATGGAAAATAGAAAGTAGTCTTTTTTGGGAAAAAGAAAAAAAAAGGAAATAAGAAAGATCCTCCTATAGCAAGTGGAAGACCACTAGTGTATTCTGCTTCAGTCTCTCTTCAAATACAATGGAGTCCAATCTTGAATGAAATCACTTCTATTACTTTAACAAAAATGGAACTAGGTGCAAGCAACTATGTTAGCTGCTGTATTCATAGGAATAAATACAAGCTAGTTTTTCCTCGTTGAGGAAAATGGGGTGTGGTTCAAACATAAAACTAGCATGAAGATATTGAGAACTGTATCTCAATGGAGTATCTAGTAAGAGTAAAACGGTGATAGTGGCAATGGGAGCCCAGAGTGGAACAGTCATTTCCAATTAAAAGGGGATGAGTACATTTTACAATGAATTGGACATTTAATCCAGACTCTGAAGAAATGATGGAATTTCAACAAATAGAAATGAAAGAAGAAAAGAGAAGCATACTAGATGCAGAAAGCACTGGAAAGTGACGCCCACGCAGCAAAGGGAGGGGTGGTGGAGGAGAGCTGGGAGGGGTCAACCTGGGCTTAAGAGATTTAAGAAGTCTAAGAATAAGAAGACTCGACCTGCCTGATAAATTAGTCATGTTATAGCCACGCAGTATAATAGGGGCCTGTGATACAGGAAGAAGGCAACAAGCCAGGAGGAAGCATAAAGAATCTCATTTTCATATTGTTAGGTGAAAGAAGTCAATGAGTGCCCTGGGTGAGGAACGGACAATGGAAGAATATCTCTGTATATCCACCAACACGTGGAAAACCAAAAAGTTATGAAATAAACACCCCAATTTTGCCTACAGCAGGATGACGGGATACAAATCAACTATGTATGATTTTGTAATTCCTCTGTCAGGTTGCTATTTATATTTTACCTGTATTCATTCGTTTGTGTGCATAGATGGTCATATGCATGCCACAGCACACGTGTGGAGGTCAGAGTCCACTCTCTCCTTCCACCATCTGGGTTTCAGGGATTGAGCTCTGCTTGTCAGGCTTGGTGTCAGGTATCTTTACCTGCTGAGCCATCCTTTGGCTGAAGTATGCATGATTTCACAACTAGAGATAATAGGAAAGTTAGCTACTTTGGGATTGTGGCAATCAGGGAACTTGAAAAGAACAAATGAACTGATGACCCCAAGCCTTAAAAGGATGACAGCATCAACAACAGACAAAGAAGTCAGAAAACCAGGCTTAAAGCAGGGAAGTGAGCCCATCTGAGGACATATGGATTGAGTTGGTACTGGGACATTCAAGAGGGACAATCATCCAGATATGACGAAAATGCATACCATACCTCTTAGGATTCGGCCACTAAAAGTTGGTACTGCAGCAAAAGACCTCACCCAAATTGAGGAAGTATAGTGAAAAGCTCACAAAGGACACAGCCCCTGGGTCATACACCTTCCGTCCTTTCTGTCATTCTCACCAGGCTTCTCTAGCACCCACAGACCCCCTGCCTAGCATTAACAGTAGCTCGAGAATATGCCTTACAAGCATGTTTTGAAGCAGGATGCAACTCTGCTTCAAAAGACTCAGAGGATCACTCACCTCCAAAAGGATTTTCCTGAGTAGCCCCTTGAGGCCAAGCTGGTTCCATAATTTAAATTCAGTGTTCACCTGTATGTGCTAAAGAGCTCGGGATTTTAGTGAGAGAATGGGGCCTGAGAGTTTCCACTCAGCACCAGCTGACCTTGAGCTGGTGGGTTAGACTCATTTTCCTCTTAGTAATTATCAGATGGAGGGATTAGCAAAACATCAAGGAATACTATAAAGGGACGTCCACTATCCTTGCCTAGATTATAAAGAGGGTAACGGCCAAATCCATGACTAAAGGTTTAAGTAGCACGGACGCCACCCCTGTGCCTCTTCTGAGCTCACTTTCCCCTCTTTTGCAGACCACCCAGATCCTGTGCGGCATCATGAACTTTTCATTTGGAGTTGTTTTCCTTTTCACCTTGGTAAACCCATATCCAAGGTTTCCTTTTATATTTATCTCAGGATATCCATTTTGGGGCTCTGCTTTGGTGAGTATAGTGCATTTAGTTCAATTTAAAGGCATATCAACCAGGCAAGGTGTTAGTGAATGAATTCTTAGTTATGAAACAAGGCAGACTTGGGTATATAATTCTGTAGAAGATGCCACAAAGGCATTAATAACTGTGTTGCAATTACTTCTATCCTCCATTGAATCACCAGAATTGATGGTAGCCCACCTTTGGGTCTTGAAATTTTGAGAGACTATTCCTCTGGGTTTTATGGTTGTTTATTGGTCCATTAATTCCTCCAAAATTTCCTGCAACACATGATAAACTGTATTTACAGAGCAAGACAATAAGAATCCAAATTTTAGTACATTGATTATCCTCCAATAGACATTCAGTCTAATAAAAATAACATGCCAAGAGATCAGCGTACTTCTTATACCTTTGTGGTGTTGCTTCTGATGTTGATAAGCAAGCAGTTTGCTCTGCAGAAAGTAAAGAAGCAGGGACCGGGACAGCTCCTGGATGTGTGTTCTGAGCCACATAGAGATGTTTATTTAATCACATGTAGTCCACATTAATTTAGCACCTTCTTAGCTTCAGAGAAGGGACAGGGTGTGGGATTCAGTAGAAGGCAGTCCCTGACCACAAGTGACAAGTATTTGGCAAGGACGCAGAAGCTGCTTCCAGAGGAAAGACATCTAAGTGTAAAGGGAACTGTTCAGTCATTTCCAGCCAGACCAGGGCTTAAAGGATGAGGGTTGTTTAATTAGATGAAAGTATATACAAAGAATGGGAATGGGGCAGTGTCTGGAGATAAAAGGAGGAAGGTCTCATTGTCTGTCTGATGGTCTAGGAGAGCATCCGCTACAAATGGGGCTGGAAAAAGAGGCTAAAAATTTAAATATAGCTGGGGCCAAACTCAGGTTTTAAGTTTCCACTAAGCAATGAGGCTCCCATACTTGATCCACCTCCATAAAAATTGGTGTGTGAGGTTTCTTCCTTCCTTTCTTCCTCCTTTCTTTTCTTCCTTCCTTCCTTTCTTTACTTTCCTTCCTTCCTCCTTTCTTCTTTCTTTCTTTTTCCCCTTCCTTCCTTCCTTTCTTCCTTCTTTCTTTCCTTCCTTCCTTTCCTTTTTCTTTTCTTTCTTTCACCAGTCTGCTGACCAAAACTGTACCCAGTGTTCCCATCTAACAGAACATACTGGCTGGACTATAATGACTATATGACCTTAGTGTTCCTAAAATGATGACATTGATGTCATTTGGAAACTGAGTCATGATATCAATAACAGGAAAATGGATTAGGAAATTGAAAGTCCAGTAAGGTAAAAACAGCCTCTTCTTCACATAGGTGGCTCAGACTAAAACAGATCTAGCCTTTTTGTTCTCTGTGGATAGAGATGGTTCACTAAGGACATGACCCTTTTTGTCCTCTGTTCTGTGGACAGAGGTGGCTCACCCTACTCGCTCCCCTGGGGTTTCTATGACCTTAGGAGAGAGGCATAGGGAAGAAGTAGACAGAGACATGACCTGAGAAATGCTCAGCTTACCATGTCCATCATGAAGATACTTTTTATTTGTTTGTTTGTTTGTTTGTAGTTCATTAACTCTGGAGCCTTTCTGATTGCACTGAAAAGAAAAACTACAGACAATCTGGTGAGTTCTATTTCTGCCTTGTAAAAATTATAATAACTAAGTACTTTGCCTGGCTTTGAAAATCATCATAGAGTCAAAAGTCATTAGTTATCAGGAGACTTTTCCAGGTCATCAAGTTTGAGTTTCACATTCTAGGGCTGGAGAGATGGCTCAGTGGTTAAGAGCATTGCCTGCTCTTCCAAAGGTCTTGAGTTCAATTCCCGGCAGCCACATGGTGGCTCACAACCATCTGTAATGAGATCTGGTGCCCTCTTCTGGCCTGCAGACATACACATAGACAGAATATTGTATATATAATAAATAAATAAATATTTAAAAAAAACACTGAGGCACAGAACAGTCCAATGACTTGTCTATGGTCTTAGGTCATTAATGCAGATTGGGTCTCAGTTATCCAGTCATTCATTCTCTTCCATAAGTAGTTTTCGAGCCTACTGCAGACCAGATTTAACCGTCCATAGTCTGACTCATAGGAACAGCATGATATAAACAACCTAATTAAATCATAAACAGACTCCAGAGGTAAAGAATATGTTGCTGGTCTATGTAAATTTATAGATATAGAGTATTCTGTCTCACTCAAAGCAACAAAGACATTAGATAGTAATTAATAAGTCAGTAAGTCATTTTGATCAAAGAACATTCTAACATTTTGTAATTTTAAAATGTGTTTACTTTTATTTATTAGGTATGTGTATGGAGTGCATGTCCATGCCACAGTGTGCCCATGGCTGTCACAGTGTACCCATAGAAGTCTCAGTGTACCTGGGGTAGTCACACAAATGTACCTGTGGTAGTCACAGTACCTAGGGCAGTCACAGTGTACCCATGGAAGTCACAATGTACCTGTGGAAGTCAGAAGACAGCTTGTTGGAGCTGGTTTTCTCCTTCCACCATGTGGGTCCCAGGGAAGGAACTCGGGTTGTCAGGTGGCAAGTTCATTTATCTGCTGAGTCATCTCACCAGCCCTAAAAGTTTGTAATTTTAGGAAGATATTAGTGACAAAGTAATGAGTACAGTGTTTGGTTAAATACAGTCTTAAATGAACATTTAAAGAGGCCATAGCTACCTCTATTTGAATGGAAGTTAACCCAGGCACAGAATGTGAGAGATGGAGAGGGCATCAAAGGTTGGCTGACTTCTCTCATCCACTGTGGATGAATGAAGACTATTATGAGCTGCAAAGGTTTTTAACGATCACATGGTGGTCTCTTGGTGTGACTAATCTAGCTCTCCAGTACTCACCCACCCCACTGCTCTGTCTGTGGCACAAGGTAGGCCTGAGTCTTGTGTTGTGTTCTGATTCTATTGCAGATAAAAATGAGCCAGGTGATGAATTTACTTAGTGCCCTGGGAGCAGCAGCTGGAATCATTCTCCTCATATTTGGTTTCCTTCTAGATGGAGCATTCATCTGTGGCTTTTCTCCAGACAGTATTCAGTGTGGTGCTATTACCACTCTGTTCATTGTAAGTCCCCTGCACCATTTCTAGAATGAGGAGCAGATGGTTTAAACAAAAAGGCTAGCACCCAGCCAGCACCATCCAGATAGTATTATGGAAACATGTTCATTTCTTTTTACTCAAGACATTCAAGAGTCCACTGTACCAGACCAACATTTTAGCAGGCATTGTGAAGCAGAACAATAAACACTCAATAACTTATAAAAGGCCTAAAACATGCATGCAAAATAAGTATAATATATACATAAATGATACTAAGAGATAGAGGCTTAGTGGTATGCTTGTGGTTCAAAGTTCCCAATATACATTATAATTTTGTCTATGGTTTTTATTTGATTTTAACGTTTAGATTATATATCTGATAAAGTATGGTAAACTGAAAATAGACATTTCTGCTCTGCCCAAAATACAACAATAAGTGGTGTAAAATAATGTAAAAGGTATGAATGAATCTATATAGAAATAAATTGATTGTCAAGTAGGCACATTAAAAACAGCTAACGTGAGTAACTTCATGGTGGAGTACACACTTAGTTGAGATGAGGCAATAGCTTTTATCCAACTGCCACCAAAAAATTGCTTAAGAAGTTCAAAACTACCTGAGAGAATGGGGTTCAGGTAAAAAGAGAGCTGTTCTAAGATAGTGTTTGGTGTGATTAGGTGTAATAGGACCCCCAAAATCAGAGGAGGGGATCAGATAAGAGGGAACTGGTCCTGGTCATGCTGAGCAAAACTTTCCAAATCAATCCTTCTCTGAAAGCAAAGTGCTTACCTATAAAAGAAATAAAACAAAACTCACTCAAAGGCATTTAAAAGCCTTACATGTTTGCTATTTGCAAACTAGAAGTTTGTAAAAGAAAAGCTTAGGACTTGGAATTTCTAAACAGAACGTTAAGGAACACACAAGCTGTTTAGGTGTCACAGCTGTGGGTCAGTGTTGGCCTTCTGAAATCTAATCCTGAGAGAAAGGTGAAGGGCCAGTGTCCACTCAAGGTAGGTCTACAGTGTCCTGGGCCCTCAATAGGCTTCTTACTCTTCAAGTAAGGATAAAACAAAGGGCCCTGCCCCAAAGTGGTGCAGAGGACTGACTTAACAGAGTAAATAGAGAAGAAAACAAAATCAAGAAACTGTAGCCACAAACCAAACATCTGACTTCTTCCTATGCCTCAGCCCCATCCCCACCCCCTGAGATTTTTAACTTTCAGTAGACACCAACTGTATGATCCAAGAATGCTCACAACTTGAACTGGATCTTGCCAATGCTAAAGGATATATGGGGATAGATAACCAATAGCTTCTCGAAGTCCCTCTGACTTTTTCCAACCCAAACTGAAAACATGTATAAAAATAAATGCCTCTATGGATGATAGCTAATAGGAACAAGATACACTGTGCTCCTCTGCCAATAATACAATCTAACCATCACTCTTTGTGATGTTCAACAAGAGAATATAAACATATATATATAATATTATACATAATGTGTTTTATATCTATATAACATATGGATATGTTTGTGCGTGTTCAGAGAAGATGTATATTGCAGCATTACTAAAACCACCACCATCACAGTATACCTCACATAGTCTCAAACAACAGTCCTTCAGAAATTCCAAAGTAAATGTTCTACAAGATATGATACAGCTCATAGGCAGCTCAAACTCCTGGAGTTTAGCGACTGCATGTTCTCCATTAACGATTACTGGAGCGAAAGTGCCCTCCTTCAAAGTGCCAGCAGCCATTAATTGTGACTTTCTTATCTTCCTATTTTTCCCATGCTCGGTCAAGGTTTAAGATAGCTAATAGAGCCGGGCGGTGATGGCGCATGCCTTAAATCCAAGCACCTGGGAGGCAGAGGCAGACGGATCTCTGTGAGTTCGAGGCCAGCCTGGTCCACAAGAGCTAGTTCCTGGACAGGCTCCAAAACCAGGGGATCTTAAATAGTTATTCAAGTTATCGTAAAGACACAATAGACAAATATAGCATAGAATAGACTGCCAATCACATGAACCTTTGCAATGGCAACAGAAGGATCCACTCTCCAAAGTGGGCAGGCTTCAACTAGCTCTGTGCCAGGGTCCAGCCTGTGAATTCCTGACCAAGAGTGTATGGCTATGTGTGTTCTTAGCTGTCATGGTACAATCTACTTTAAAAGTTTTCTGAGGCTGGGTGGTGGTGGCACACACCTTTAATCCCAGCACTTGGAGGGCAGAGGCAAGCGGATCTCTGTAAGTTTGAGGCCAGCCTGGTCTACAGAGCAAGTTGCAGGTCAAGCGCCAAAGCTACAAAAAACCCTGTCTCGAAAAACAAAACAAAACAAAACAAAATTTCCTGCAGCAATTAGAAAGGACTGAGCGGTACTTCCAGTCTAGCTTTCTCTCCGTGTCTGTTTTTCTGTGTGCTACTCTTTTTCTGGAGCAGTAGTTTTCTCTTTCCCCCTCTTTTCCTTGCCTTTTCTATTTTTGTCTCTACCATTTCCTAGCTCTTGGATTTCTTCTATCTTTGTCCTCAAGAGACTACTTTTCTGATATGCACTCCTCTTTGGATGCTGCGTCTATAAAATGGAAAATTACCTGCATATCATTTAGCAAACATTCTGTTTGATTTTTCTTAAAGAAAATAATGCTCTCCTATGCTATGCTGGTACAGCTTATATTCCCATTATCCTTCACTAATTTGAGAGACGAGGGTTTATTGTGTAGTTTCAACTACTTCATTGTGATCAGAACGCTCATCACTGTCCTAATGTCCTGACTCCATTGTTTGCTTCTGTTGCAGGGGATTTTGGTTATGCTGATGCTCTTCAGCATTGCTGAACTGTTCATCTCCCTCTTTTCCTCAACTTTGGGATACTCCTCAGAATAACTTGGGGAATGCCGTTCTTGAATAGCACTGTGCAAATAAAGATGCAAAATGATAGAGCTCAGAGGCCAGTACTGCTCATGAGAAAGAGCCAAGACACATACATACTTAAAACTCACAGTTTTGAAGCAAAAGAGGTTGGGAGTGACTCAAGGGGGATCATTATGGGTGATGAAATCCATCCTGTCCCCTGGTAAGGCCACTTCCTCACCCAACAGAATGCTCACTTTAGTGTGATCATCCTTCTTGCTCACTGTGGCATGGCTACTCGATAAGTAAAGATATGAACCAAAGTTCAAACTCGGGTGACCATGTCATCTGACTTCTCTACTCATGACAGTTTCCTAGTAAGTCCCCCAAGAGATACCACACAAGGGCTCCTGCTCCATAAAGTGGGAAGACGAACTGAAAGGAAGAATGGGTTGATCAGAAAATTTTACCTTGAAGCCACAAGGCTGTCAATTGTTATGAGTCAGGCAACTGCAAGAGTGACTGTTTAGTTTTTATTTTTAACTTGACACTGACTAAAGTTACCTAGGAAGAGGAATGGTCGATTTGAGTAGTTGCCCAGATAAAATGACCTGTGGTCATGTTTGGGGCACTGTGATGCTTGATGTGGCAGGGACCAGGGCACTGTGAGAGGTGATATCCCCAGCAGGTAGGGGGTGCTGTAGAGATGGGTCAGAGGGCAGAGCAAGCAGCATTCCTTCATGACTTCTGCTTCCGATTCCTGCTTTGAGTCTCCGACCTGATGTCTAAACCAAATATAACCCCTTTCTCCTCTAAATTTCTTTTGGTTATAGTATTTACCATAGCAACAGAGAAGCAATTGAATAAATACTCAATATCAATGATGAAAAATACTGATGGAGCTACCATATCCCAGACTTTGTGTCAAATGGTATAGCAGCTGCTCATCTGACCTCACAAAATACTGAGACAAATTTTGTTAGATCCAATCAAGGAAGTTGAAGCACAAAATGGGTAAGATTTGCTAAAGGTCACAAAGTTTGCAGTGGTGGGTCACATCAACATGCAGTCTGGTTCCACAGCTCAAGAGGTCTCACTCCTTATCTACCGGTATCCATCTCTCAAGCTCTTTTTGGGTCTCTGAACCCCTTTATACCCTTCAAACTTAAGAGCCATTACATGTTGACAGGAATAATGTTTTCCCAAAACAACTATATTTTTCACAGTAATGTGAAGAATAGCACTAGTTTAATTCTCAAAACCCCTAAGGAAATAGTTCTCAGACTTGGCTGCACACTCACATCGTCTGAGGAACTTCCAGAAAGCCCAGTGCACCATCGGCAAACACACATCAATTACATCAGCCTGTGGTAGGAGCTGCTCAATCAGTTTTCAGATTTACATGGTGGAGCAACTAGATACTCTCTATGACCCTTCCCTACAGTCCATCATGTCTCATGCTCTGTAGCCTATGGAACCAGTATGTTCTAGTGAAAGAGCTAAATAAGATCTTAAAGTGAGAGCTGGCAAGATGGCTCAAGTTAAGAGTATTCCCTGCTCTTGATTCCCAGCATCCACATTGGACAGACCCGAGAACTGAAGTTCTAGAGTCTTTTACGCCCTCTTCAGGTTTCCATGACACCTGTATGATTGTGGTGCACATACACCCGTGCAGGCACACACATATACAAATAAATAAAATATAAGACTATTTAATGTCCTCGTATTGTTTAGAAAATGCTTTTGAACTCATGGATCCCAAAGAGGTCTTGAGGATGCCAGAAGATTTTCAGTCCTCACTCTGAGCACCACAGCACTGTACCTCACTGCCCTACACTAACTGATATCACTAGCACTGAGACACTGCCCATGCCATTTCAACCGTCATGGCTGCCCATTAAGGAAGGTTTGACTTTTGTCACAGACATGAAAATGAAACTCAAAGCAGCCCACTGTTCTGAGAGCACAAGGGCATCTCATTTAAAACCAGGATTTGAATTAAGATTCCTAACTGCAAACCTCATAGTTCAAGCTGCCTTGGGCACAGGAAGAACTCTATCCTGTTCAAATGAATAAACTTACAAGCTTCTTACATTTCAGCTCTAAGCTGGGAGGTGCATGTATGAGGGTGAGGGCAAGAGACAAATGTTTTTATTTCCCACGGATTGAGGTTCTGGTCAAAGAATACTTGGTAACTGAGTGAATGATGTTCAAGCTCAAGAAGTATTTAAGGGAGAAACCTGACATATAAAGGTAAGGCCTTATTAGACTAATTATTAGATGTTATTTTATTATGCACAAGTCATGTGACTTAAACAGAGGATTTAAACACTATGGGCTTTAAATTCCAAGGCTAAAACCCAGCACGTGGAACTTTTAAGTCTCTGAGTAAATGGTATAGGGGCTTATAACTAGGATTTTCTTTCTTTTAAAATATTATTTTATCAATTTCTAGCAGTGTATTTGGGGGCTTGATTCTCCATTTTCTGAGCCTTGGTTTCTTTAATCATAAAACTATCAGTTGATACTATATTGTCAGACTTTCTACACAGGCAGAGCTTGGTATATGAATGGACATCTGATGAATGTTACTTTCCTATTAAAACTGGGAAACATTCCTTCAGAATACAAAGAACTATAAAAATGTTAAGTATCTGAACTTACATTGTAAGTACAACATTGGGATCTTCAGGCCTGTAGCCAGATTTGATCTCACTTCAATACTAAACCTCAGTTCTGAGGAACCTGCTTCTCTCTTACCAATGCTCTGAAACAAAATCCCTCCGAAGGCAGATAACTGTGGGTTCCAGGGCTTTGCTGAGCAGTCAACAACAGGCTGTCACTTTGCTTACTAATTCTGAGAAGCTTGCTGGTCCTCACCTTCATGGGAGAAAAAGCTCAACTGAGCCCTTAGGTCCAGAAGCACAAGACTCAGAAAAGCCTAGCCCTGCTTTTAAAAGAGATGGAGACCAAAGGCTGAGTAAGGAAATGACAAAATAATCATAGTGTAAAATGCAGTCTTCAGAAGAGGGAAACACAGTACTGAGAGATGGGGACTTGAGACTATGTGGGTCTGCAAAGGCTAACTGGGTAAAAGTTGTTTGTTCTACTCTTATGTACACTGTCAGACAGCATCTTTCAAAATCAGAAGCACGGGATAATGACAAGAGGGGAGTTCAAAGGAAAGATTTGTTAAGGGTGTAATAGCATCAACAAAATGTCAAACATAAAGCTGGAGAAAATGGAGACTCAAATGCAGTGCAGTTGACAAGTCCGACCTGTGGTGGGCATTTGAGCACACTCAGTCCAAATCAGCCGAGACAACTTGAGTTGAAGATATAACCTGAATTCGAGTCAGTTTGGGAGGATTCACATGGAGACAAGGTCATCTCACTGACTAGAAAGACAAGAAGAATAAACATCCTAAGGCGAAGAAAATGGAACTTAGAAAAAGATACGAAGGTCGGGGGTTGTACATCCCTGCCTGGGACAGGACTCTCAAAAGCTGTACATCCACAAGGCCTCAGCCTGCTCCCACACGCAGGTACATATCTCTAACCCACCCACCGTGCCTAGACATGAGCTGCAGGTCTGTCTCACAGTCATCTCCAGCCTGGAGAGCCTGGTTTGAGTATACTCTTAAAGACCTTAATTAGAAAAGTTAACTCCCATTGTGACGGTGCTGAGAAGTGGGCCTTAAGTGGAGATTAGCCATAAGGGCTCTGCCCCTATAAATGCTAACACTGTCACCATAGAAACTAGTGAGTACCCATCCCCAATTCCTCCACGAATGTATGTTCTCTTGCTTTCATGCCTTTCTCACTGGGATATCAGAGCACAAAAGCTCTGTCAGATGTGGAGCCCTTGACCTTGAACTTCCTAGACTAATAAATTGTAATAAGTCTTTGTTATTTATAAATTTGTAAAAGTCTTGGCTATTTTACTGGAGCAGCACAAAACAGACTAAGGCATTACGTCATCATATCTACTGACACACTACAACAGATACACGCCCAAGAATCTTTAATGGTCGGGGGACCTGCCATTTTCACACCCCTCCTCACTATAGCATTTCTGACTGGTGACTTAAAAGCTGTCACCTGAGTTTTCTGTGTGGCAGTGTGTTCTCTACCCAAATAGCAGCCTATCCCACTAATAAACTACTTCAGTAATGGAAGGATGACCCTTTTATGTTCCAGCAAAACCAGCCTCCCCAAAACCCCTTCTGCTCAGTGGTCCTAATTATACGTCTCCAAACCAGCTTAAATAGAGAGGGGAAAAAGGGAGGCGAGAGAGGTGAATAGCCTCAGATTAGTTAATATAGTTCCTGTGTGTCAACCCTTTCGATTAAATGGGCAAAGTTACCTTTCTACACCTCCATATCTCTAATGATAAGGTAATTGACAATGAAATTCTTAAGAAGCCTAACATATGAGCACAGAGATTGTATATAGAGGAGAGGATAATAATATCCTTAAGAAAAATCTTTTATTCTCCTCCAAATATTTAGACTTTCCCCCATGCCACCAACTCACTCCCCTTACCTCCTTGACCTGGCACTGAACTTGGCCATACAGCTCCAGGCAATACTGCAGAGAGAGGGCAGCAGGAAGGTGGAGGAGAAGGGTGGGCTCATATGTAAACGTGGCATTTCAGTTCACAGCACCTGAAATAGAGCTTGCTTGTCTCACGCTTCTGGGTGCATGTGCTATGGAGAACAAATTATATTTCAGGCCATTTCTGCTAAATTTGACACAACATTTACATAGCCCACTAGAACTGTGTATGAGCAAATGAGAATAGTGATTGAAAGGCGACAAGTACATCACTCCCAAGTGGACCTGTTCGGGGATTCTGAGTCTTTGCATGGGTGCCTCCCCACCTGCTCAGCCCTAAAAGTGAAGTGTGAAGGTAAAGTCCGTCCCGAGCAGCCCATCTCTGGAGAGTTTCTAGCGCCCTCCTAGCCCTTAGGGACCCACCACCCACAGCTGCTTCCAGGGTGGTGGCTGCAGAACTTCTTCTAACTAAGGTAGCATGAAGCACAGCCGACAGGCCCCAGGGGTATTTTTCAAGAAGTGAAACCTCCCGGTAAGGCAAAAACTTTTTGTATATCCTTTCTATCAAAGCAAAGTGATTGGATCAAGTCTCAAGGTAGCAGATGGCTAATTTCCTGTCACCTGGTGTCAATCAGAGGCACCAGCTCCAGGCCTGGTCTAGCTCACTCATCTTCAAGTATTTGAGATAGGAGAAGTGGACAGCTGACTCAGCTGTGTCTAAACCGGCCCTTGAGCCTTGAAGACTTGGAGACCCAGGTAAGGAATGAGCTTGCTCTATTTAAATGACTGGAAAGGGAGGCTGGATGAGAAGAGTCATGGTTTGAGAGACTAGAGTCTTTCAGACTGGGGTGTTCCTGGCAAGACTTTCAAAGGGCAGCATGATTTCAGCTGTGGTGATTTCAAGGCCGGCTGTACCACCCTCCTCCTAACTGCCGCCCTCTCAAAATGACTGTAGGCGATGGATGGTGAGCAGATGCCAGCATGGAGATAAAGTCTCTAGCATTTTGGGCTCAACCCAGGTTCTACTACATAGAAGCCGCATAACCTTGACCGAGTTGCCAAACCTCTCCTTGCTTCAATTTCCTTGTCCATAGAAATGGGAGCAAGAACAAGGCCCGCTGCATCATGAAAATCAAACTTAAAGAATCTTTTTAGGACTGCCTGAGACCAAATCAGGAAATAATCTTGGTCATAAGCAGAATCTAACTCCACTTGTTTCAGCTGATTTTTGTCTCCAAGGATCAACTTCAATGTAAACATTCATAGAGTGTGTGTGTGTGTGTGTGTGTGTGTGTGTGTGTGTGTGTGTGTGTGTGTGTGTAAGTCAGAGGATAACCGCAGGAGTTAGTTTTCTGATGGAACCTGGGTCATCAGCCTTGCCAATAAGCCAGATAGCTGGTCTGATTCACAAGATCATTCTTTTCTTGTGCTATACCAGGAAAGGAAATCAGGATAAATCCTCAGGTGATAGGAGATGTAGAGAAAAGGCCCGTGTGTGAGAGGTACTGCGGTTGTGGAAATGGTGTAGTTTTGCTAGTACCTGAATGTGGGAGGGAGCTTGAAGGAGCAAGAGTAAAATCTGCCTCCAAGCCTGAGTGTGTCTGTGCACATCCACGCACACACGTAGAAGATGGAGCTTCACGGTAGATGCCTTCTTCAGTCACAAGACAGGTCCCTCACCCAATCTGAAACTTATGAATTCGGCTGGACTGGGTGGCCAACAAGCTCCAGGGAGAGGACTTTCTGCACTTCTCCAGCACTGAAGTTACAAGTGCATGCCACCACAGCTGGATTTCATGTGGATGCTGAGACCCATACTTAGGTCCTCACGCTTGTGACGCATGACCTGAGCCATCTCACAAGCCCCCTGGTTAAACCTCTTAAGTCTGAACAGTTGGCAAAATAAAGTGACCCAAGGCACTGTGCCCAGAGAAGGCCTTTTACAGAGAAGTTTTGGTTGAGTAGCAGAAACTGGTTGAAGAAATGTGAGCGAGGAAGTTGCGAAAGGGGTAGATAGCAAAATTTGATAAAACTGAAGTGAAGAAAAGGGAAATGGGGTAGTAATGGGGAACCTTGTGAAATTGTTAAATGGGAGGTTAGGGACTGGGGAACAAGGTAGCACATTTTTGTTTGAATTAGGGCCAACAATAATAATTATTCCCTGAGTATTTATTACCTTATCAATTGCAGTACATCTTATATTATCCTAATTTTACAGAGGTCACAGATGTGCATCATGCCACAAAAGAGCGAGAGTGGGTCCCGGGAAGAGGGATTTCTGGGAAGAGCAGCACCTGGTGGGAGGGACTGGGCTGGAAGGGTTGAGAAGGGGAGGTGTAAGATTTGCCTGCAGCCATAAGCGCAGGAGGGAGGGAAGAATGAGTGCAAAGCTATTCTGAATGGCAAAGGGGGAGTTGAGGTTGGGGGCTTCAAGCATCTCAGTAGATGATGGTGTTATTGGACCTAAAAGCTATTCAAACCAAAACCATAGAAGAAGCTGTGATATCTTCAGGGGAATGAGAAGGTGGTGCTTCTGGAAGTCAAAAGGGTTGTGGAAGTTGCAGTGGGTGATAAAATGGGACAGTGTGTGAGCAAATCAAGTCGTGATTTCAGTATCAGCATTTTTCACATTTGTGAAAATAAAGCCCTGTATTGTCACATTTTGACCAATGTGGTCAGTAACCTCCGCTAATCTATCAGACAATCTTTTCTGTGAGCTGGAGTCCACTGAAGCCATTTTGTATAATTTTTTTAATGATAAGGCAAAGGTGGAGAAATCCACATTTGTGGGAGTATATGGACCAGCTCTAATTTCACGTGTTTCCACTGAATGTAATTTTCTTGCACAGTCAATCTACAGGGCCCCCATGTGTGTGAGAAGGGGGGAAGGGAGATCATTAGCATAAAATGGCATGTCAGTCGTATTTGTTTATAAAACATTATTTTGTAGTAATATTTATTTAACACTTTGTAAATGTTCTTCTCTTCATATTATTATTGCCAATAGCCCATACACACAGCCCCACTAGACTTTGCCTAAATAAAAGGTTTATTTCAGCAACAACACAGACCCAAGACTTAAGGAGCCTCTGATAACTACAGAGGAATTACAGTAATGATAGTCCAATCATTTCCATTACCCTGAATAATTAATGACCTTGTACTTTAAGTCACCAGCCCCTAGAATGGAGTTAAGTGAACTTTAGTTCATTTCATAGTTGCCAAAAAATCTTGGGAAAATTAACTTACGGGGATGTCTATGCAACCACTAAAAAGAAATGCAATGCTTGTTGAAAGAAAGAGGTATAAAAAACTGGGAAAAGCACAGCTAGTATGCTCAATTAAACAACTACAATCATACAGTCTAGCCTGGGGTTCACAGAATGTGCATCGGCATCAGTGGCTCCCTTACTACATATAAGGTCTTTGCAAAAGCATGCCCCACATCCAGGGATAGGATCCTTATCTGTGATGAGAGCAAACTGGTTTCTGAGATTTTTCTAGTTCTAGACCAGAACTCATTTGAAAATTCCTTGGTGGATTATGTAAATAATTTTTATTTTGGTTGGTGTTCTCATGGGATGGTTTGTGGCATGAAGCAGATTCCCCTGGGGCCAAGTGACATCTGGTAATTTAGAACAGGAGGGAAATCAAGTGAGGAACTCTTCCCTAAAGCCCATGCTGCAGACAGCTCATGCTCTGTATTGCTTTAGGTCATGTAGAGTGTACATATTTTGAAGGGAAAGGAAGACAAACCAAACTGTCCCCCACAGGAGTCAAAGTAGTGAGTCATGGACACTGCAGTTGACAATTTGAAGGCTTCATTTCAGATCATTAGTAATTACACATAACTTAAGTGAGTTGCCTAACTTGTCTGCCCTTGTCCTCTCCTCTGGAAAGCAGAGGCAATGATTCATCCCTTGTTGCCTCTACGGGGCTCAGAAGAGATGTCCCAGATGGGATTTCCTTGTAATTATAAAATTGGCAGAAGTTTAAGAGATTAACTCCCCAGCTCTCCATGACTTTAGCATAAGTCTCAGCAGCCTGGATAGACAGTCTTAATTCCCAAGGCCTGTTACACAGCTTACAATCAGTAAAGATGAGCCCAGAGGTGTGGCCCTAGAGAAGGAAATCCAAGGGCACAGGAAAATATCAAGGGAATTCATATATGTGGTTGACATAACAATTGTAAGCAATAGATGAATACTCCTAACAAATGGCATGGCATGTGAAGAAGGCTGGATAGTCTTAACCTGTCAGAACTGGGAAGAATGTGGTTCATCACCTCAGAAACACTAACAGATGACTCTCACTACCCTCTTCCCCTAGGCACATATGTGCACTCACTTTTCAGGATTCTATGAGAAGGGTACTGTTCTCACTTTACAGATGGATAAAGTGGAAACTACATCTCAGAAGTATATAAAAAGAATTACAACAAAGAAGCTGATATTTATTCAGATGTGTGTGCTTTGCATAAATCAAGCATTCCTTCGATGCTTACTAAGAAGCTATAACATGAACATTATTTTAGATGCTGGTCAAGAGACAACAACATCATTTCTGTAGAGAGAAGACTGCAATAAATGAGTAATTTGCCATAGTAATAATTGGAATGTAGTGAATAGAGCAAGATGTATCAAGGCAGAGAGACTATGTAAGAGCATGCGTGATAGGTTGAAGGTTCAGACAAGGCCTCTGGGGATAGCTAATGTTTAAGCTATGCCTGGGTGAAAAAAGTCACAGGAACACGAACCACCACCATCTATTGCATACAACAAGCTATGAGACAAGAATCATTACCACTTCCAGTTAGAGCTGAAGAACCTGAGACCCAGAGAACTTGTCCAGTACCTCAGAGTAATTAGAATTAATGTTTAAAACCAGACAGTCTGACTCAGGGATGTGATCTTACATGTGACAACAGAGAACATTCTTGATGTGACCTGCTCAAAGTCAGAGTCAGAGGGAGGGAGGGGCCTAGAACCATCCCTTCCTGACTGTAAGGACAGTCCTTATCATAATCAGGCATGACACCTATGGGCCACCATGTTGTTCAGAGACAAATAGATAAACAAGCCAACAAAAAAAATATGCTTTGCAGAAATCATAAGAAGAACACCAAAGGAGGGACCAGCTGGACAAGCGCACAGAACAGGGATGAAGTTCAGTGATATTTTCCTAACATTCACAAGGCCTTGGCCCAAGCACCAGCACAGACAAAAATCTATATGATCATAAATTCATAGTTGTTATGGGAGTATAGCTCATTGGTAGAGTAACTGACTGCATAGTGATTTTTGTACATTAATATGTGTTCAGACATGATTAGCAGGCATGCTAGCTCAGACTCCGGGGCCCGTATGGCCTTACCTGAGATCGACCCTCCAGATTCTTTCCTAGAACATAGGGCTAGACCTTGCCTCACACCTGAAGCTACTAGGAAGATGGCATGCCTCAGTGGCACCATCAGGAGAACACTAAGAGAAGTCTTAGATGGTGGCAGAAGGTAAGATTGCCCAAGACTTTGTCATTGATCTCACTTGACTGTTTTATGTTCAGGAGTTTGAGAAGAGAATGACAACACCCAGAAACTCCGTGAGTGGAACTTTCCCAATACAGTCTACCAAAGGCCCCCTGGCCATGCAGCCTTCTCAAACAGTAAACCTCAGGAGGACTTCTTCACTGGTGGGCCCAACACAAAGGTTCTTCATGAGAGAATCGAAGGCTTTGGGGGTAAGGCTGTTCTCTTCCATTCCCCGCCCTAGAGATGCTCCGGCCTACAGATGCTAATGCTTCCAGTTATATATGGAATTCAGCCCACCTTGCACAGGCAGATCTAAGTGTATGTGTTCTTTATGTCTCACAGTGAACTAAGCCAGAGGGTACAAGGGAGTTACCACATGGATCACTGTAGGATGATCCTATAGCATCTCTTGACGTGGAGGTTAAGGATCTCCCATTCTGGTCCATTGTTCAAATTCCAGACACATCTGTTCCTTGGAAATGCCCTGTGTGGTGGGAGAGAATGAGGAGGCGAAATTCTTGGCAGTGTTACTGCTCCATTTGGTACCTTTGCACAGTCTCTAATCCGGTCTTAGGCTTCCCACCTTACCTTTGATCTCCACCAGTGATGGGCTCAGTTCACCACCAGTGCTTTTCTTCTCTCCCCAGGCTGTCCAGATCATGAATGGCCTCTTCCATATTTCCCTGGGGGGACTGCTGATGATCCCCACGGGGGTCTTTGCACCCATCTGTCTGAGTGTATGGTACCCTCTCTGGGGAGGCATTATGGTAAGTTAGAATAAACAGCAATCATTTGTAAGATGTTAGAGGAGAGAAAAAAAGTCCAAGAAGATCTAGATTGTTTCTGTGTTGATGACAGTAAGATGGGCAGGAAGAAGGTTACTGGGTTGACATAGCTAAGTGAGAAGAAGACAGACCACACCACGTGGCTCATGTGGTTGAACATGGCCATGCCTCGTGTGGATTCACAGAATGGAGCTCTGCCAGTTGTTCCCAGGGAAGGAAGACTGCACAAAGCAGGGTCTCTCCACAGCTAACTCCAGTAGGGTGGGAGACACCAGATATTTGTGTTTGGGAAGGAGGGGAGATATGGGAACATCCTAAGCCCCTGCATCTCACTACAATTTGTTAGTTGCTGATGAAATTATTCCCATCCCAAATAACCCCTCTGTATGTCTGAATACAGCAACACTCTTCTGGGCTACTTAATGTACATGTTTCCCAAACTTATAATTCTGTGTGTGCCATGAGGCTAGGTAGTGTTTATTTTGCCAGGACACTTTTCATGACTGTGTCCCTCTAAGGGTGAGTCCAAAATTGAAGCTTTCGGAATGGAGGCAGATTGGCTATAAGACTTTTCTGCACTTTATAGCTTGAACCTTAGGAAAGGAAGTTGAGAAATAATCACTATTACTTCCTATAGCAGCCAACATTTTGGTGAAATGTATATATTCAAGATAAGTATGGCCTTATGCACTATGTTAAAACTGTTAAATCACTATGACCCCAAAAGAACATTTTCACTTATTATAACTAGAGAGATGGGCTGGAGAGATGGCCCAGTGGTTAAGAACACTGACTGCTTTTCCAGAGGACCTGGGTTCAATTCACAGTACCCACACACATAAAATAAATAATAATTTCCTTTTTTATTTTAAAAAGGAGGAGAATAAGTGTTTTAATTCACACTGACATTCTCTCCTACTTATGTCTCCCAGACACCAGTCCTAATTGTGTTTTCAAAACTAGTGACTAAGTCTAATTGCAGCCTGCGTAGATAAGGAATAAATCATGTTACTGAGGGTGATTTCTTATGTTTCTGTTTGATGATATGGGCCCAAAGGGTTCTCACTGACACGGAAGTGTGAATTCTGTCTCTCTTATAGTCTTCCTAACTAATGGTCCCCCAAGGTTGAACAGCACAGACTGGGTATGTGAGCCTGAATAACAAAGAAATACAGCTACCTAGAAATAACTTAATGGGTTAAAATTTGACACATAGTTTAATGAAAGATACTGAAAACGTAGGTGGTTCCTTCCCAATAAATCATCAGTGGAAAATAGTGACCCTTTCCTGCCTCTCCCCTCTGCTCCCTTTTCCTTCCCCCTCCCCCTTCCCACCCACCACTTTCTTTGCAGTATATTATTTCGGGATCACTCCTGGCGGCGGCAGCAGAGCAAACCTCCAGGAAGAGCTTGGCAAGTAATCGTATGGCTGTCTCACACACCAGACACAACAGCTACTTTCTCAGTTGAAAACAAGTCCTGGGGACCCTTGAAGAGCTTAGCGATCAGAGATTCTCTAGGAGCAAAGGATCCTATCTCATTCTAGTTATGATACGATTTAAAAACTACAACTGGCATCTGCCTTCAGTCTATCCATAGCAAGAGAATCAAGGCAGAGCTCAGAAGACAGCACTTACAGTCTTTCCATGCTAAGTTCCCTGTAGAGGTGATAGACCTGGCATATTCTGAAAGAAAGGCATTTCTCCCCTACACTATTTAGGAAAATGTTCTGATCCATATGCTTCAGTCAGGTTCTGGCTAAGTCAGAACCCTGAGTAAGTGAATACAGGGGTACCCCTGACTTTTCACCCCATGAATGGAGGGACTAGCCCTGACATAGGAGATCAAGATAAAGATGAAGTGTGGCATTGTGTGTGACAGAATGGCAGAATCTGTAGAGCCTACAGTGTGTTCTTATCCTTAAGGATTCGTTTATAGCCTCTTAAAAAAAAAGTAACATACAGAATTCCTAAATCTGGATGGGTGACCAGATCGCACTACCAAATTTCTCTCCAGAAAATCCTCTAACAATACCTTCACTTGCTAACCTAAGTCACTGTGAGCTGGTAAGGATCTCAGAGGATTGGGATGGCTCTTCTCTATACACGGTCTGAAAATTTCAATTTAGGGGAAGAGACAGTGTTTACAAATATCAAATTCAACCAAAACTACCAAATTGCCATTAATAGGTCATGTAGCTAGGAATGAAATATGTATTTCATGAAACAGCCATCAATAATGCCATACCATCATGGTACTTGGCATATGATATGTCAAGCTTTTATCACCCATGCAGGACAGAGCAGTCACAACCATGTCCTCTGGCCTGTGTATCAAGAGACATCTGCCCTAATGGTATTGTGGGAAGACAGCTGACTGGGGGTGACATTGTCAGTAGGGAGTGGAAGCATTATTATGGCTGATCCATTTTTTTACTGGATGGTACAAACCTAGAAGGTTCTATCTATATCTACATCAACGATCTTTAGTCATGATATAAAATCCTTCTTATCCCTCTGCCCACTGCCTCGTTATGCAAAGTGATAATAATCTGGATGCTCATTAAGTCTTCACTACATGTCTGGGAAGATGGGGACAATGAAAGAAGTTAAGGGATACAACATGTGGGTAAGGGATCGCTGGAATTATGGTTTTGTAAATTGGGTGGATGGTGATTGAATAAGATGAGACTGGAAGAGGAGGGAGGAGGCTAAAAGATGCGCTTCACAGTGACAGAATTCAAGTGTGGCACGTTTGTGAGTCAGGCCGATGGCAGCTGGAACCCCACACCCAGCTTTAGGTTTTCTGAACAGAAATCAAACTGAATTAACAAACCTGCCTCCGTTCCAGGTCAAAGCAAAAGTGATAATGAACTCTCTGAGCCTCTTTGCTGCCACTTCTGGAATAATTCTTTCAATCATGGACATACTGAACATTACAGTTTCTCATTTTTTAAAAATGGAGCGCTTGAATCTTAGCAAAGCTCCCAACCTGTACGTTGATATCTACAACTGTGAACCGGCTGCCTCCTCGGACAAACACTCCCCATCCACACGGTACTGCTACAGCATGCAGTCTGTGTTCCTGGTAAGCATGGAAGCGGGCTCCTCCAGAGAAGAAACCTGCTATGTTTTATTACGAACACCGACTCTGGGGCCAGGTAGTCTGTGTCTGCTATTTTTTCTGGATGTGGCTTTGGGCAAAAACCCTCCACATAAACTGCTTCCATTTCTCCAGCTGGAAAACACCGAGAGTGAGAGTGATACTGTGAATTGATTTGAGAAACTAACTAGTTAGCATGAGCTAACTTGGAATCGTGGTAGAGAAGACGCTAACTGTGACTTTATTGTTTCTTCTGAGAAATGGGCTTGCTGTGTAGCCCTGGCTGGTCTGCTGCTGACTATTTAGCCCAGACTAGCTTCAAATTTGCAACAATGCTGCCTCTACTTCCTGAATGCTGGGATTACTGGCATGTGTCACCACACTTTATGTGTTCATCATTCATCATTGTTAATATCATTGGTGACATTAATATTATTATTAATAAAAATATGGAAGAAATTCCTAAATTGTTATTAACATATTTCCCCCACAGAACTTTGAATGCAGAGTTTAAAGGGGAAAGGCAATGCATTTCCCAAGTGTTGTGGAGTTTCCTTGGTGTGATATCACATCCTCTAAAGCTGACCCAATTTCTTTTGAGACAGGGTCTCACATAATCCAGTCTGGCCTTCACTTTGCTGTGTAGTTAAGAACAACCTTGAACTTCTGATCTCCTTGCCTCCACCTCCCTTTGTGCTGGGATTACAGGCACCTGCCACCATACCTAGTTTACATAGTGGGACTAGAACTCAGGACCTCAAGTATGCTGGGCGAGTACCCTTCCCATGAGCTACCATTCCTGACCAAGCTGACAGAATTTAACGTGGGACTCTTTCTTACAAAGAACTGATTCTTCAGTCTCCTAAGCCCACCTTACTTTCTTGCTGGGTTCAGTGGTGCGTGGGCTGTAAAGATGCTGCCTTTGGTAGCAGCCATTCCCACAGTGGTTCAGCTTACTCGCCTGAAGAACTGAGCTGAACTGGCACTCACTGAGTTCCCGGCGCCAGGCATCAGGCGACACTGAGCACTAAGCATGGCCATCTGCAGTCATCTCATCTTTGCCTCTGTTCTGTTGGTTTCCAGGGCATTTTGTCAGTGATGCTGATCTCTGCCTTCTTCCAGAAACTTGTGACAGCTGGCGTCGTGGAAAAGGATTGGAAAAGAGCGTGCTCCAGATCCAAATCTGTAAGTTGGAGTTACCTGTCCATAACATCTTTCTAGAAAATTAATACCTACAAAGAACTATTTACATAGAATAATCTGACAAAAATTTGAAACTAGGAACTTCATTGGAATAAAATGGTTTTATTCTGTTTTCGGAAAACAGAAACCACCAGTCGTGGCAGCAGATATTCTGAAGTATAAGTGAGGCTATGGTCAAGCAGCACCAACAGTGCTGCACAGTGGGCCTGCCACCAGCTTTCCTTGTCCTTGACTTCAGACTCTCACTCCTACCCTGTCTTGGTTACTGTCCTACAGCAGTGATAAGAGCATTTATTTGGGGCTTAGAGTTCCTAAAGATTAGTCAGAGCCCATGACCAACATGGGGAGGAGCATGGCAGCCGGCAGACAGGCGCGGCTCTGGAGCAGGAGCTGAGCGCTCACACCTGATCCACAAGCATGAGGCAGAGAGAGCTAACTGGAATGGCTCCGACTTTTGAAACCTCAAAGCCCAACCCCAGTGACACATCTCCTCCCACAAGGCCATATTTCCTAATCATTCCCACAGTTCTACCAATCACAGAATAAGTATTCAAAATTTTGAACCTACAAGGGCCATTCTTACTCATAACTTGATTACATGCCCCTCCCATCTAAATCTGAAACGTGGGATGGTTGAAGCTGGAGGCAGATAAAGTCGCTGCCTCTTGGATTTTGCAGTGCTCCCCTCTCCCCCCACCCTCTTCACCTCATTTCACTTCCAAAACAATGCATTTGAAAGAGTCTCCAAAGCTGGGAAATATGAATGTTCCAATAGCAACCTTCTTATAAAGTTCCTCAAAACTACAGACTGTAAGATTTAGCTTATAGTTTCAAACCCATTACTGATTTCTTCATTACACAGATGGAGAGACAGCAGACTGAGACTAACATTCCAACGTTATGATCACTAACGGCAAATCAGTTCTGGAATACAACTCCTCTATTTTGGTGTTATTTTTCCATGTGATATGATTATTCTGGGGAAAATGGCAAATGCCTGAAGTCCTTAACAATTAACTCAGACTTGATATTTAATAAGTAGGTGATTTGATAAGAATTTGCATGTCCAAGTAGCCAATCCTGGTATCTATAGTATATGGCTAATTAAATGAAGAACATGAGAATAAGTTGGCATTTGAATATATGTAGAGTGTTAGGAGGCATGTCAAGGGTAAATGTCATGAGGGGTTTGTTTATGTTCTAGAATGTGGTTCTGCTATCAGCTGGACAAAAAAAAGAACAGACGATTAAAATGAAAGAAGAAATCATTGAGCTAAGCGGAGTATCTCCCCAACTAAAGAATGAAGAAGAAATTGAAATCATTCCAGTGCAAGAAGAAGAAGAAGAAGAAACAGAAGTAAACTTTCCAGAACCTCCCCAGGAACAGGAATCCTTGCCAGTGGAAAATGAGATCTCTCCTTAAACGCTTTCCCTTTATAAGCATTATCATTTAGAGAGCTTCCAAGACACATAGCTACCCCATTCCTGTGGTCTTCCACGTCTATTCTACACGTTTCTACAGCTTATCTTTGCATAGAGAAGCCACATCTAGCTCTCCCTCCTATTTGGAGAATACAGCAATTGTAGCAGATTGTGTTGTCCCTTGCTTGGGAGTCTTACGACGGCAGAAATGCTGCAGACCTCCCTTCTCATCCACCTTTCTCTGGGACGGGCATTTTCATAGTGGCAGTGCTTTTCCCAATTGTTCCGTCAGCAGCTGCAGCCGAGGGAAAGGACACATGACTGTTCCATCCACCTCTGAACTCTCCCACTCTACCTACATTTTTGGTGGAGTCCTTTCTGCATTGCTGTCTTAAGGAAAATAGGAGCAATAATGGAAGGGAATGAGGCACAATTCTTTCAGGGGAAAGGTCACTGTGGCACGTTTCTCAAGCTTCTGTATCCCATCTGGAAAGCTGTGAAAGGCAGTAACTAACCCTGTCTCTGTACAAACAGCATAGCTTACACATAAGCAAGTCTCTGTGTCTTAAGTTTGTCCAACTCCTGTTTCTGGGCTTCTGGTCACATTGTTTACCTCCTTGAATCCTTTAGTCAAGAGAAGAAAGGATGGTGTGACATAACTGGTACCCAAACCTCACATCATAGACAACAGCTGTGCTTGGGTGCTGTTCAGAGGATAGAACAGTTTATGGAACACTTTCATGTGATCTTTAACGACCATGAAAGAATCCCTAGCACTATTTTACAATTAAACTGAAAATAGGGAGCAAGCCAATGTATCCTGACCCATCATACCTAATAGTTGTGGGGACATGACTCAGAACCAGCTCTTCAAATCCTGATGATGTTTGAAACGACCAAGGTATTTATACCCAATGTCTGCACGGCTATGAGCCATGTGTTGAGTCGTAGAAGAGTCAGAACTGGATTTGACACCATGTGAGTAAAAACACCTAGATACTTACAGTATCAGAAAACCAGTCAAGACATTAAAGTGCAATCAGCTGGCAAGTTATAAGATGTAGATCCTAAGTGCTATAAATGATCTCAGAAAGGTCAAGCTTAGAAAAAACATAGTTAAGACGCCAACTCTCAGGACACTGTACTTTTCCACACCCCCCTCTGTTCATGTGCAGGGAGGCTAGCACCTGACCTAGAAACACTGTCAGCCTAAGAAGATCTTGCTATACCCTATCAGTCAGAATCCATGATCAGTTTGCATGACGGGTATATGGACAACTTAAGTTACACTCCTTAGAATATTCCCATTTTATGAGCAGTTACTGGTGGGAGGTATTTCCTGTAATTACGAAGGAAATGGAAGTCGAACATTTCTCCTTGTGAAGCCTTCCAAACAAGCTCTAAATGAATAAAACTGTGTGTTCACGGCTGCAATGGCTGAATCCACTCCGTGTATTCCTTATTCATGTTATCAAATTCTGCAGCTTCAGTTCATATTTATTTAAACCAATCTGTGTTAGAATAGAGACACATGAGGCATATTGAGCTATTCCTACATACCTCACGCATGCTCCCAAGGAAATTATTCATCCAGTAGATCATTACTAATTACTGTTCCCTCTTGCAAGCCACAGCATGATTCTCCACATCCAACACATGGAAGGGGCCCCTGCCTAAATTAAATAATACAGCAGTGGCTGGAGTAAGGGGGGGTGAGGGGTGAGGAACAGCTGAAAATCTCTAAAAGCAGTATTCCATTTCTAAGTTTCCCCTCTCTGAAACTCATCATTTCCTTATGGACTTTATCCATTGTTAGGTTCTCAAATAATCCATTTTTACCAAATTCTCATTTCTCTTTATGGGATAACTTTAATGTCTATTTAAGAAGAATGAAAATCCTTGCTGACCTCCCCTCAAGAATCTTCTGTCAATTAGCATCTGATAACATTCCCCAATGGCAGACCTGTTTATCAAAGCAACAGATATTTCTCTCGCTTTAAGTTAGATTTTCCTCTCAATTTTTTATTTTTGTAAAAACAATTTTGTAGCCATAAAGAACAAAATCTTTAAAAAAAAAAAGTCACTTGCCTGATATACCATGGCAGACACCCATGGTAGGCCTGCCTGTATCTGAAATGATGAAGGAGGAGCAGATGGGGCATGGCAGGGAAGGGAAGGTGGGGGGGAAGCTTGGTGGTGGGGGACTTTGATTGGGATGTAGAAGAAATAAACAAAAGAAGCCAGTTACACCCACTGACTAGATACCCATCAGTGGAGAGTTCGCTTGGCTCCATTGCTTAGGGACCAACAACAAGGCAGGAGAGTGTCAAGGAAGGAGGCACATGGTGGCACGAAGCTGCTCGCCTTGGGGCAGCTGGAGAGCAGAAAGACAGCTGAAAAGGCTTGGGTCCAACAGCTCTTCAAGGACACGCCAAGCTTTAGCAGCGGATGTTTAGAGGGGACTTAAGAGCCAAACCATAACGTGATAAGGCATAGCTGTTAAGAAAGGTATAATTAAAAATAAGACAAAGGCCTTAACTTCAAAAATGTTAGTGCTTGATTGAAGACAATAAAATGTATACAAAGATAATGAGTTGGACTCCAGGAAAACTCAGTGGAAAAGGAATAATCATTTCAACAAATGATCATTGGGATGCATGATAGCTACACACAAAATAATATAAATAGATAAACTGAAAGTTTATCTCACACAGTATGAAAATACTAACTCAAAATGGATCAGAACCATAAATGTAAGAGCAGCCATTAAAAAATACTAAGAAGAAAAATACAGATTTAAGATTTGTGACCTTGAATTAGACAGTAGTTTCTTAAATATGATACCAAAATAATAAGCAACCAGCAAAAATTGAAAGCCATCATAAATTTTAAATGTTGTGATTTTTAAATATTTTCATTTGACTTATGTGTTCTCATGTGAGCCTTCGTGAGTTTATTTGTAGCACACATGTCACGTGTGTGCTGGAGTCCACAGAGGCCAGAGGGAGGAGTGTCAGATCCCCTGGAACCAGAGACAAGTGGCTTGTGAGCTGCCACGTGGTGTTGGGAACCAAACCCAGGCCTCTGCAAGAACAGTTAAACACTACTAACAGGGCCTAGAAATTTTATGACTTGAAGGACACAATTTTCAAAAGTGTAAATACAACCCACATAAGGGGAAAACACTTACAAATCCTGAATCTGATAAAGGTGCTGTCTCTAGAAGTCACAGAGGAAGCTTAAGTTAAATAATACATGGGCAAATGGCCTAATTTTATTTAAAATTAGCAAACGATTTGAGCACAGATTTCTCCAAACAAATTGTACAAATAGCCAATAAGCAAATAAACTGTTCATTATGCACTATGAAAATGTGAATAAAAATTTCAGTGACAGACACAGCTTCACAGTCATGAGGTTGGCTACCAACAGCAGGAAAGCAGCAAGCGCTGGTGAGGAGCTGGAGGGATTAAAATGCTCATAAAATACTGATCGAAACACAAGCTAATGTGATTAATCTCTTCGGAAAATTATTTTCTAATTATCAAAATGCTAAATGCAAAGTTTCCATATGGCCCCAGAAGCGTGCTACCAGGCAGATAGATACCCAAGGACAACAGAAATGTGAACACACAAACCTGAGTATAATTATCCACAGAAAAAAATAACTAAAAATTGGAAACAGCTCAAATATCTATCAACTAATGAATGAGCAGGAAAAATGATGGCACACCCATGTGAAGACTTACTCATAGGTTAAAAGGATGCACTCTTCAGAAACTTAAAAGACAACATGTCAAGGAGCAAGAAGCCAGTAAAGTGTTGTTTGATTCAGTTTCTATGACATGTCCAGAATGGATTCCTGAGACAGGAGTGGAGTGGCTACTAATTGATGTTTCCTCAATCCTGTGAATTTGACAAAAAAAAAAAAAAACACTTAAAAGAGTGGATTGCATGGTATTTAAAAGTGTTTTTAAAAGCTATCATGATATAAGAGGCAGCCAGGAATAACTAACTGACATTATAAGCCCCATTGCTCAGCATCCAATAATTGCTCAATGATACAGCATAAGAGGAAACTCAGTGAGGGTGAACTATGACCAAAAAAAAAAGAAAAGAAAACTCCACTTCATGAAACAGGAAGTATCTGAACTAAATCTTAGCGAATAGGTGAGAATATATGCAGAGAAAAAGAGGAAAGACGATCCCTAAAAGGAAGATGAAAGTACATGAGTTAGTCACCTAAACTTGATCGACTGAAAATGCGGGGACAGACGAAAGTCCCCAGAGGACAGTGGCACTTCATTAGGAATCTTGCATTTACCTGTCAGAGAAAAGGCAACTCAAGAAAATAAGACTGGGACATCTAAGAAAGTAAGGCGAGGACTTACAGTCCTGTCGTGGAAGTGTCTCAGTTACTTTTCTGTTGCTATTATAAACCATTCATGACCAAAGCAACCTATACAAAGAAGAGTTTTATTGGGCTAATGACTCCAGAGAGTTTCTGAAAGTGGACTGAAGGCGTAGCCTCAGGCAGCTGGAACGCAGCGGAGAGCTCCCATCTCATCCACAAGCTGGAGGCACAGAGCACATGGAAATGGCGTGGGTCTTTTGCCACTTCGAAGGCTGCCCCCAGTGATGCACCTCCTCCAACAAGACCAGGCCTCCTACTAGTTCCCCAATAGTTCCACTAACTAGGGAAGAAGTCGTCAAACATATGAGCCTACAGTAGCCATTCTATTGAAGCCAGCACAGGAAGCTAAGAAGAAAAAGCCTCGAGGGGCAAGGAAGAGAAGCAGAACACTGCTGCGGAGACACTCTCAAGATGAGAGCTGAGCAAGGGCCACTGGGACCAGGGTTAGGGGAAGCATGTGTAGAAAATCATTAATAAGAAAAGATAGAGTCCAGTTCACTGGAAAGTAAACAAGCTACAAAGAAGTCACACTGAGAGTTGATTCTGCTTTTGAGATGTCTTTACTGAAAAGGAGAGAGATGGACAGGGTTTTGAATAAGACTCAGGGCAAGAATTGGGTGGCACAGACCTTTAATCCTAACACTCAGGAGCAGAGGCAGGTGGATCTCTGTGAGTTTGAGACCATCCTGGTCTACACAGCAAGTTCCAGGACAAGCTCCAAAGCTACACAGAGAAACCCTATCTCTAGAAAAAAAAAAAAGAATCCGGGCAAGAAATTGTTCAGAATAGGTATAAGGCCATGTTTCTTAGCAAAATGAAGAAAATGTATTGCCTGCTATCATGCAGTGTCATTCTGGGGACAAAGACTAGCTGTACCAGCACAGATAGATTCTGTCTCCAGTAGGTACTCAGAATTCTGATGTGTTAGTTTGCATCCCATCAACAGCTGTAGAGCAAAGGATGTAATGCATACCTGGCACTACATACTACTCATGTCACTTCCGGTTATCAATGATGTCCTAACACACTTCCAGGTGCCATTTCCAGTTAACTGAAGTCCTAATGCTGTGTTGACGGTAGTGTGTGGTAGGCACCATGCTCGGGAGCCTCAGCTTTGACAGGAATGACCACTATGGCCAACACAGTCAAAATAAATTTGCAGGTTGCAGCCTCAAGGACAAGAACACAGCTCCCAGGCTCAGCTGAGAAGTGGATGACTCTAAAATGTCCAAAAGCTCTTGTCGTGTTAACAGCTCAGACATTAGTCGCCATTAGCCTCGCGGTAAGGGCCGCCCACAGCTTGCAACCTACAGCTCTGCTTTCATCTTTGTAGGAAATGAAACTTGTTAAAAATTGGCTTTTGCATGTTACAGGAAACAGCCGTGATGAGTCTTAGCATATGACAGGAAAAGTGTGTGTTGCAATATGTTATAAAACATTACTAAAACGACTTAAGTCAGATGACACAATTTTTTTTAAATAAGTTTGATATAGGTGCTTGTCAAAAATAGTAAGTAAATCTCATCCTCGGATGTATTTATAGACCTTTTACCCACATAGAACTGCAAGAGAGTCATTTGAACATCTTTTTCCTAGATGTACTGTATTGAATTAATTCTTTACTTTTTCCTCACACTGTGCCATGTTTGAAATTTTATAGTATCATATGTGAAAAGCAGAGTTTTTCTTTCTTTGGGATAAGCAAAATAATGACATGTCTTGCCAAACCTGATATGACGGATTCAATGAAGTATTTAGTGACATGACTAAACCTTAAGAAAAGTGCTGGAAGAGATATTTAAATATTAATGATGAGCCAGGCGGTGCATGCCTTTAATACCAGGGAGGCAGAGGCAGGGAGATCTCTGTGAGTTCGAGGCCAGCTTGGACTACAGAGTGGGTTCCAGGACAGCCAGATATACACAGAGAAACCCTGTATTGAAAAAAAAGAATAATAATGATGATCATGATAATAATAATAACAGCATAGAGCCAGAGATTCACTTTGATGAAAGTCAGAAGCCATAACATAAAAAGTCCCTAAGAGATGACTTGGTTTGACTCTAAGTTTCCCACACTTACTTCAATAATATTTCATTCTAAAATAGTCTGCCATCCAACACAATATAAATGCCATCATTTACTGTCCTGGTTAATTTCTTGTCAACAAGATATAAGCTAGAGTTTTCTGGGAAGAGGAGCATCAATTCAAAAAATGTCTTGGTCAGATTTCCTGTAGGTAAATATGTACAGCATTTTCTTGATTGATGTAGGAAGGGCCTAGAATATGGCAGCAGTACCACTCCCAGGCAGGTGCCCTGGGCTGCACAGAAAGCAGACTGAGCATGCCTGAGAACAAGCCAGTAAGCACCACTCTGCCATGGCCTCTGCTTCAGTTTCTATCTTTAATTTCCTGCCTGGAGTTCCTGCCGTGACGCCCTTCACAATGAATATAACATGTGAGATGAAATAAACCCTTCCCTGCCCGAGGTTCTTTGGGGCATGGTGTTTATCACAGCGATAGAAAACTAAGACATTTCACTAAGTTCTTTTGCTTTGCTTATTTTGATGTCTCTGCCTCGTGGATGTGTCTCAAGATGGGAGCTCTCAGCTGCTGCTCCATCGCCATGCCTGCCTGCCTGCCTGCCTGCCTGCCTGCCTGCCTGCCTGCCTGCTGCATCGCCTGCCTGCCTGCCTGCCTGCCTGCCTGCCTGCCTGCCTGCCTGCCTGCCTGCCTGCCTGCCTGCCTGCTGCCTGCTGCCATACTTGCTGCCACAATGGCCAGAAACTCACCCTCTGAAACTGGAAGCCCCAATAAACTCTCTCTTCTGTAAATTGCTTTGGTCATGGTGTCTTATCATAGCAACAGAAAAGTAACTAAGACAGTGAAAGAATACGAAGCGGACACTCATGGCCAAGAGTGTGTGAAAAAATCCTGCTTTTAAACCAAGGATTGTTCCTGCATCACGGAGACACCACAGGCCCTGCGCCTCACAGCAAGGCCTGTCCTTATGCAGGTTCCAGGTAATGGCTACCTATGGACCCGATAAGCCTCTCTAATGGGGAGGCTAGATTTCAGAACTGGTGTCCTAGTCATTGTTTTATTGCTGTGAAGAGACACCGGGATCAAAGCAACTCTTTTTTGTTTTTTTCTCTTGTTCCCAGAACTCTTGTGATGCCCCTGTCATGGGACACCCCCCGCCGTGAGACCACAGGCCCATTTCTGATGAAAATACACAAGGGTTTTGTTTGACAAGCTCGTGCATGACCTTCAGGTCTCCAACACACACACAGCGGATGGAGGGAGTGTGGCTCCAACACAGGGAAGGGGGCGTTTTTAAAGGAAAATCCACATGTGGGAAGTTACATGTCTTGGCATTTCAGGATTGGGTCCGGGGTATGGGACAACGTGATTTTTTTTCTTTTTTCTTTTTTCTATTTCTTTCTTTCTTTCTTTCTTTTTTTTTTGTTTTGTTTTGTTTTGTATTGATTTTAGAGACAGGGTTTCTCTGTAACTTTGGAGCCAGCCTGTCCTGGAACTAACTCTTGGAGACTAGGCTGGCTTTGAACTCCCAGAGATCTGCCTGCTTCTGCCTCCTAAGTGCTGGAATTAAAGGCATGTGCCACCACCACCCGGCTGACAAGGCGATTTTTAAAATCACTGGTCAGGCTATTGGTGTGAAACCACAGGTGGCTAGCAGGATGTCTGCAGAAACATTTGAACCTTGTTAAGTTTTATTGCCCTGGCTTCTAATTGGCTGCATCTACGGTATTTGCTCAAATTTCACTGTCACAGCACATTTTGAGGCTATTTTTTCTGGAACTAGGTTCAACTCCCCGTCATCAGATGTCTCAAGATGGGTGTCGCTCTCAAAATGGTGTCTGTGAGGCTACTTAGACCTCATACTCTTATAAAGGAAAACGCTTAACTGGGGGCAGGTTTACAGTTTCAGAGGATTAGTCCACCATGGAAGGAAGTATGGCCACATGCCATACACTGGAGAAGATGCTGAGAGCTACATCCTGATCCACAGGCTAGGAGTCAGGGGCTGGACTGTCAGAGGCTTTTGAAACCTCAAAGCCTGCCCACAGTGACACACTTTCTCCAACAAGGTCACACCTCCTAATCCCTCCAAGTAGTGCCACTCCCTGGTGACTAGGCATTCAAATACATGAGCCTAAGGGAGCCATTCTTACTCAAACACCGTACTTGGGTCAGCCTACATCATCAGGAAGAAAGCTTCATGAAAACAAAGCCATTCATTCCTATCCTCAGCCTCCTGAGCACCTGTTCAGTCAATAATCTTTAAATAACTACATCAGATTCTGTTCTTCAAGGACCCCTGGAAATCACCTCATTACAATTTCCTTCAGCAACACTGACTCCTCAGATTCAAACACAAAGACATTCACAAACTTCCCCACAAAGGAGAAGCATGTGTGTGAACAGATGTGTTAATGAGATGGACTTAATCACACCACAAGGTAAGCATATAAAAACAACTATATTGTACACTGTGAGCATATGTCATTTTTCATTGACCAATTAAAATAATTAATAATTTAATTCAGAGATCAATTCTAAACACATTGAGTTTTCATTCTCTCGGGTCAAATGTTTTAAGAAGAACAGGTATTTCGAAGCATATTCATGTGATCCTCTTTTCTGATTCTTCATAAAGACCTGTGACCTAAAGCAAACAGGCAGGCCCCATTGGTGCACCTCAGAGCAGGCTGTTCTCCTAATCTCTCCAGTCCCCATGACAATTCTGTTACTCCTCCTCCACGGCTCCCCACTACCTTTGCTCCCCACATCCATTTCAACTCCAGCTTTGAAGGTTCTTTTCCTGTCTCTAAGACAATGATGGGACATCTCGGCAACCTCTCTAGGCAGCAAGCATACTGGGTAGATGATGTACTCACCCCATTTCACCCTCGCTACCACCCTTTGAGGGAGATACTGATGTTTCTCTATCGCCTGGAGGCTAGCCAGTCTGCCCTGGGTTACAAGAAAGCAGAGAAGAAAGAGAAATCAGAAACAAAACGTCTGCATTAGGTTCCATAATGTTCTTCATTCTCATGGGCACTTTCTTCTTCTCTTTACAAACACTATTTGTAATCCTCCCATTTAAGACCTTACATACTAAATCTTCCATTGTTTTTGCTTTTATTTTGTGAAAATAAATTTAGATTCATATATTGCAGTCTTAAAATAATACAAGAAGCTCCTGGACACCCTTCTGCTTCCCTCGGGTTCAGGAATGCAGCATTCAGAAGAGCCAAGTTAGGAATCAGCCTAGTGTCAATCAGCAGAAAAATGGGTGAGTGAGATAAACCAGATTCAGAAAGATAACTATTGTATTTTTCTCACTTGTAAACCCTGAATTTTATGTAGATACACAAAACCTAGGAAGTGGTCTCCTGTGCCCATGTTTTGCAGGCTACTTCCCACTTTCTCTTCTATCAGGTTAAGTGTGGTCGGATTTATATTGAGGTCTTTAATCCATTTGGATTTGAGTTTTGTGCATGGAGATAAGTAAGAATCTATTTTCATTCTCCTACAGGTTGACATCCAGTTATGCCAGCACCACTTGTTAAAGATGCTTTCATTCTTCCATTGTATACTTTTAGCTTCTTTGTCAAATATGAGGTGTTCACAGGTTTGTGGATTAATATCCGGGTCTTCAATTCGATTCCATTGGTCAACGTCTCTGTTTTTATGCCAATACCAAGCTGTTTTCATTACTGTCGCTCTGTAATAGAGTTTGAAGTCAGGGATGGTAATGCCTCCTGCAGTTCCTTTATTGTATAGGATTGTGTTGGCTATCCTGGGCTTTTTGTTTTTCCATATAAACTTAGTTATTGTTCTCTCAAGTTCTGTAAAGAACTTTGTTGGGATTTTGATGGGGATTGCATTGAATCTGTAGATTGCCTTTGGTAGAATTGCCATTTTTACTATATTGATCCTACCAATCCAGGAGCATGGGAGATCCTTCCATTTTCTGGTATCCTCTTCAATTTCTTTCTTCAAGGTCTTGAAGTTCTTGTCAAATAGATCTTTTACTTCCTTGGTTAGTGTTACCCCAAGATACTTTATGCTATTTGTGGCTATCGTGAAAGGTGATGTTTCTCTGATTTCCCTCTCTGTTTCTTTATCCTTTGTGTATAGAAGGGCTACTGATTTTTTTGAGTTGATCTTGTATCCTGCCACATCACTGAAGGTATTTATCAGCTGTAGCAGTTCTTTAGTAGAGTTTTTGGGGTCACTTATGTACACTATCATATCAACACAAAACCATACAGAGTCAGTCAGTCAGACAGACAGACAAAGAGATTAGCAGGAAGTGGTAGAGGGGAGAGGAATCAGGGAGGGAGTGGGGTGAACGTGGTGTAAGTGATCTGTTTAAAAGAAATTACCTTTCTGCAACCTGGTGCTATGTGCAATGATCATGAAGAAGTGAATTTCTCTTTGTCATATTAGCAGCTCTGTTGAAAGGGTGTGGAATTCGCCTTGATGGCACTCACAGCTCTACTCTCCTAGGCTTCGTCTGTCAGAATTATCTAGTGATTCTGAAGATGTAGGATGCTTTGGGATCTCATTTTGTATCTATTGAGTCTGAAGACGTGCATGAAGACTGGTGTTAGAATATCTGCCACTGAAGTATTTAAATGCACAGAGTGCTAATGTTAATTCCTTTCTGACTAGCTACCATTTCAGTCAGGAATGGAGATGGTTAAATGGCCTTCTGCTCATTAAAAAAAAAAAATTCTCGAGATGCAATTCGTACTGAGCAATATCAGACTCCTCTGTACTTAAAATATAAATGTCAGATTTTTTGAAACTCAACCATATGACAAGTGAAATGAAAGGTTTTACTATGGTAGAAATATTTCCCACCCTAACATGAGCACAGCATGCACAGGTATCTGCATCTGTGCCCTTCCATGCAACAGCTGCTGCTCACCAGGGAACTGTGAGGATTCTGAGATGAGATCCTAAGTCTGAAGATGGAGGCACTCTGCACGGTTAAACCTTTCAGATAGGCAAGAGGAGGGGGACCTAAAGAAATCAGCCTAGAGGAGTGGCAGGCATGTCCTCCCGTGTTCAGTCACAAAGGTCTGGACTATGACCGCCACGGAGCTGGGCCTCAGCAAACATTTAGTGTGCAGATGTGCTCTGCTCTTTAATACCTTCCCAGTGCGAGACACACAACCAATCAACCCTTTACTCATGGGACTCAAACTCTTCAGTAGGCACATACTTTAAGGCAAAAATACTTGTACCAAATAGACACACTATACTATTGCAATGTCAGATGGGAGACATTTTCCTGCCTCTCCAGGGTTCTAAGTTAACTTTCCTGAGAATGTGAAAGGAAAGAAAACAATCTAAATGTAACCATCCAAAACAAGTGTGTGTGTGTGTGTGTGTGTATGTATGTATGTATGTGTGTGTGTATGTGTGTATCCATTTGTGTTACTCATAAATACGTGTGTTTAGGGCCACCAGCAACTTAGAGTTGGATAACCTAGCAGGAAACTCATCCCGGGAGAAAACTGATTCTCCCTCTCTCAATAGCCATTGCTAACCTATAGCCTTCATCTAGAAGTGGGGCCATGTGAGACCTACCACATGCATGCTAATATGTCAGCAGGTGCTGTCTTTCTGCAGGTCTTGGTTAGCTGACCATGTATTTTGAAAACATAATGTGAATGTCTCATTTCAAACTACCGTAGCCACTTAAAAATACATTATCTTCTATAAGTAGCTAGACCACCACTCCAACTTGGAGTCAACAAATTAATGAGCACACACACGGTAAGCTCATTAAACAACTGAACTCTAAACAGTGGCATCCACAAGAATGAGTGTTGACTTTCAGTGTGGGAAAGCGTTTTTGTTCCTTCTGTTCAGTTACGGCTGTAGAAAGGTAAAGAGCTACCTGTAGTAGTGACTGTATTGTGCGTCAATTTTTCCCCATTGTAATTCTTTCCTACTTTACTAACTAAAGTTTGTTCAGATATACTCATAATTTTAAACCTCCTGACTAACAAAAACACTAGGCTTAGAATATTATCTTATTTTGTTTTCCAGTGACTTTTTAATCATAGTTCACAAAAGCAGTGATTCAAAACTAGTCCCATCTGCTCCTGGTAACAACAGTCATGTGGCAGCGGTCACAAGCAGGCGGCATTCACACAGTGGGATCATAGCAACAGGACGCTATCACAGGCATAACTTTTCCAAGCTAGTTAGTGATGTTACTTTAACGTGGGAAAAATATTTCCTAGGACACTGATTGACCTAAGGGCTGCTTCAGAATTTGGTGTGATGAATTATATAGCTATTTGCTGAAGAGGTTTTCTCTGTGTTTTCACAGAGTAGAAGTACATGTTTAAAGCCAAAACTTGGTATTTATTGACATTAGTATTGACATCAGCCACCTGTTTTACAGGCATGTTCCTACACTTGTGATGTGAGATATTAAACAATGATGCTATAAGTCCTGCCTTTCAGGAATCGAGAAGATAACTAAAGAATTAAGAATTGTAATAGTACATGAAAGAGCCACTGAAGAGACCCACATACTATGGGGTGCTCCCTTCTGGACCCCTGATATGGCACAGACCACACCCAAATGCATAAACTAAACACAAAAAGATCCTTTATTAAGTGAGGCAAAGAGATAAGGTGGCTGAATCTGAGCTGGGTAAAAACAGCAGTAAATAGCTTTGCAAAATGTTCATTTTTAAGAGGGAAAAAAAGGGGAGGCCTGTGTTAGGATGAGTTAGGACATGTTGTTAAGTTCCTATTGGGTTTATTAATTAGGTCAGTCAAAGTAATGTATTTTGATTGCTGAACCTTTATGTTTTGACAGTTGGACTTTGGTGATCAGTCTCACAAATGAGACAGGCATAACAACATGGTCAAATAAAGGAATAGACCTTTGTGGCTAGCTTTAGGAATGTAATCTAATGGTTTAGCAAGGGAGAGAAAAGGGGAAAGGCCAAAACTCAACAGCGCCATGTTTGCCATACTCAAGCCTGTGTTTGCCATGCTCGGCCTGTGTTTGCCAATGTTGAAGTCTGTTTTTGCCATGCTCAGGCCTGTTTGCCCATGCTCAAGCCTGTGTTGGCCATGCTCAAGCCTGTGTTGGCCATGCTCGAGCCTGTGTCGGCCATGCTCGAGCCTGTGTTGGCCATGCTTAGGACTGCTAGAGCCCTTCAGCTAGGTTACAGTATCTGCACAGTAATTGGACCAGGGAAGAGCAAGAACAGTGCTGCCACCTTATAAAGAAAGAGTCTGCCTAGAGGTGAGTCTGTGAGGCCAGCAGAGTGTTGCACAGGGGACTTAAAGAACATCACTCATTGTCCACTTCACTTCCTCACTACCCAGATGACATGAATCAAGCTGATCACATGGGGACTTTCTCAGGTCTCTCTCAGGACTCAGCAACACTGAGTCCTTTGCCCTTCTAGGCCAATGCTGATCTCTTGGTCCTTTAATTATTCCCGTCCTTTGAGTAAGACCATTGACTCCAGCCATCACTTTCTAATGTTCATGTCACCAACAGCTCTCCAGCATCATGGCGTCTACTTTAGAAAAGTGCATGCAAATATAAATCCACAAAACAAAGGAAGCCACCATTAATATGGAAAAATGATTTAATATCGAACACTTAAAAAAGTCCTACTCCAAGCCTGGAAGCTATGTGCAGCTGATGCTGCTGGGAGAGGAAAAATGTCTTTTCCTCAAGGGAAAAACACTGGGTATATCAACCACACTCCAGGGCAAGCCCTGTGCTCAAGAGCAGTTGGACTGCACAGACAGACTCCTTGGTTGGTTGGTTGGTTGGTTGCTTTTAGAGAGAGAAATAACATGAAGTCAGGTGGGTAGGGAGGTGATAGGGATCTAAAAGGAGTTATGGAAGGGAAAAGAATAAGATGCTTTTCCATATGTGTTGCATGAATATATATTGTAGGAAATTTTCAAAGAGTAAATAAAAACATTAGTTTTTAAAACCATTATTTCTTAAAGTCACTGTGTGTGTGTGTGTGTGTGTGTGTGTGTGTGTGTGTGTGTGTGTGTGTGAAGATTCTGCACTGACCCCACTCACTCATTCAACAAACACTTAGGGGATTCATCACATGGGAAATTTGCTAGTCTTGGGGCTTTTGGAGGTAAGAATACACAACATGTTGGATCTCTGGTCTTAGACCACGTTTTTGCTCCTGTGAGACACAACTGAAAATTAATGGTTAGAGTGCCTCCAAAATTACAGCACGCCAGTATTGAGAATGACAAGGGCTGATGCTGCTAAGGCGTTCATAAAACACTGAGCTTAACAGGTGGGTTACACAAAATCTATGCACTTTGTAATTTGGTTCAAAATCATGTACATATGTATGTAAAGGGAATCCTGACACATGAAAGTTTGCCGATCCTGGGAATTATCCTCAGTAACAGTGTCTAGGTGTCCAGAGTGCAGGGGCTTTCGCTCTGGCTCCTCTTTCTGTTCTTTACTGGCTGTATGATTTAAAGGACATTAGAGTGTGATCTGGCATTGCATTGGTGAGGGTCAGAAAACAAAGGGGCTGGAGAGAGGAACGAGAACTCAGCACCAGAACATGCTTCCCTATCAAGAAGATCGTTTCAGTGCAGAATTCTGCCAGAATTTCAAAGACAAGCTAATACCAATTCTCCTCACATTGTTCCACACAATAGAAACAGAAGATATATTGCCAAATTATTTTTATGGGGTACGGTTACCCTGATAACCAAACTACATAAAGATGCAACAAAGAAAGATAATTACAGACCAAGTCCCCTCATGAACATTGATGCAAAAATATCCAATAACGTACTGACAAACTGAATCCAAGAATTCAAAAAAATCTAATCATTCATGGTGGATGAATTAAAAAAATCATCCACCATGATCAAGGCTTCATCCTAGAGATGCAGGGATGGTTCAACATACAAAAATCCATCAATGTAATTCATCATATAAATAAACTGAATGAAAAAACATATGATCATCTCATTAGATGCTGAAAAAGCATTTGACAAAATCCAATACCCCTTCATAATAAAGGTCTTGGAGAGATCAAAGATACAAGGAACATACCTAAACATAATGAAAGCGATATACAGCAAGCCGACAGCCAAGCTCAAATTAAATGGAATGAAACTCAAAGCAATTTCACTAAAATCAGGAATAAGACAAGGCTGTCCACTCTGTATATCTATTTCATATAGTACTCAAAATTCTAGCTACAGCAATAAGAAAACAAAAGGGTATCACTGGGATATAAATTGGAAAGAAAGAAGTCAAACTTTCACTATTTGAAGATGATATGATAGTATACATAAATGACAATTCTACAAGGGAACTCCTACAGCTGATAAACACCTGCAGTGATCTGACTGGATACAGGATTAATTTAAAAAAAAAAAAAGTAGTCCTCCTATGTACAAATGACAAGCAGGCTAAGAAAGAATTCATGGAAACAACACCCTTTACAATAGACACAAATAATATAAACTACCTTAGAGTAATTCTAACCAAACAAGTGAAAGACCTATATGAAAAGAACTTTAAGTCTTTGAAGAAAGAAACTGAAGAAGATATTAGAAAATGGAAAGATTTCCCACACTCCTAGATTGAGAGGATTAACATGATAAAAACGGCAATCTTACCAAAAGCAATCTACAGATTCAATACAATACCCATCAAAATTCCAACACAATTCTTCACAGACCTCAAAAGAACAATACTTAACTTCATATGGGAAAACAAATAAACAAACAAACAAAAAACTGGATAGCTAAAACAATCCTATACAATAAAGGAACTTCTGGAGGTATCACCATCCCTGACTTCAAGCTCTATTATAGAGCTATAGTAATAAAAACAGCATGGTACCGTCAAAAAAAAAACACAGCTGGACAGGTGGATCAATGGATGAAATCGAAGACCAAGACATAAATCCACACACTTATGAACATTGTATTTTTGACAAAGAAGTCAAAAATATACATAGAAAAGAGAAAGCATCTTCAACAAATGGTGCTGGCATACTGGATGTCAGCATGTAGAAGAATGAAAATAGATCCATATCTATGGCCCTGCACTAAACTCAAGTTCAAGTGGATCAAAAACCTCAACACAAATCCAACCACACTGAACCTGACAGAAGAGAAAGTGGGAAGTAGTCTAGAACGTATTAGCACAGAAGACAAGTTCCTGAATGTAACCCCAGTAGCACAGACACTGAGATCAACAATTAATAAACAGAACCTTCTGAAACTGAAAAGCCTCTGTAAGGCAAAGAACACTCAACAAGACAAAATGGCAGCCTACAGAATGGGAAAAGATCTTCACCAAGTCCACATCTGACAGAGTGCTGTTCTCCATAATACTAAAGAACTCAAGAAAATAGACATCAAAATACCAAATGATGCAGTTTAAAAATGGGGTACAGTTCTAGACAGGGGAACACGCCTCAACTCCTGGTGTGGGTGCAAATTTGTACAGCCACTTTGGAAATCAATAAGGTGGTTTTCTCAGAAAATTATCAACCAATCAACTTCAAGACCTACCACTCGAGCATATATACAAAGAATGTTCAATCCTACCACAAGGACACTTGCCCAACTATGTTCATAGCAGCATTATTTGTAATATCCAGCACCTGGAAATAACCTAGATGCCCCTCAACTAAAGAACAGAATAAAGAAAATGTTGTACATTTACACAATGGAGTATTACTCAGCTGTAAAAAACAATAACATCATGAAATCTGCAATCAAATAGATGGAACTAGAAAAAAAAATCAACCTGAGTGAGATAACTCAGACCCAGAAAGACAAACACGGTGTGTACTCACTCATAAGTAAATATTAGCTGTAAAGTAAAGGACAACCAGGCTACAGTCCACAGCCCGAGAGAAGCTAGGGAACAGGGAAGGCCCAAAGAGGACCATATGGATCTCCCTGGGGAGGGGAAGTAGAAGAGATCTCCTAGATAAGCTGGGGGTGGGTGAGGGATGAGAACATGAGGGATCCGGCTGAGCAGGCTAGGAGCTAGACTGAGGGGGAGAGTAATGAAATTTGAGATGTCTTGATGAGGGGACATTTCAGGGTTAGGGAGAAACCTGGTGTCAGAGAAACTCCCAGGAATCCACAAGGATGACCCCAATTAAGACTCCTTGCAATAGTGAAGAGGGTACCTGAACTGGCCGTCTACTGCAATCAGATTGGTGACTACCCTAATTGTCATCAGAGAGCCTTCATTCAGGAACTGATGGAAGCAGATGCAGAGATCCATAGCCAAGCCCTGGAAGCCCTAATGAAGAGAGGGATACGGGATTGTACATGCCAGGGAGGTCAAGGTCATGAGAGGGGAACCCACAGAGACAGATGACTTGTGGGACCTTACAGACTCTGGACCAACAGCTGGGAGCCTGTATGGGACTAAACTAAGCAGTCTGCATATGTGTGACAGTTGTGTAGCTTGGTCTGTTTGTGGGGCTCCTAACAGTAGGATCAGGACCTGCCCCTGGCACTTAAACTTGCTTATAGGAACCTATTCCCAAGCTGGTTTGCCTTGCCCAGCCTTGATGCAGTGGGAGGAGCTTGGTGTGTCATGCTTCCTTGATCCTCATGGGAGGTCTGCCCCTTTCTGAATGGAGACAGAGGAGGAGTGGATGGGTGGGGTGAGGGAATGGAAGGAGAGGAGGGAGGGGAAACTGAGGTCAGGAGTAAAATAAATGAAAAAAATTAATAAATTTAAAAATGTGCTATTTAAAACAAGACCCGGAGCACACTTCCCAGCATAAATGGGAGGAAAGTGCAAACTACAACACATTCCCATATTTAGAGTGAAACCGGGCAATAAAAGGACTTTGGAATTATGTAGAAATGGGATAGGCTAGTTTGAAGCAAGGAAGTAAAAGTACTTATAAACTCCAGATAACTATCTGAGACCAGAACAGATCTTGGAGCTGAGAAAAATAAGCCAGAGGTGCTGGGAAAGATGCCTAAGTCCACTGAAACCACTCTGCCTCTCTTTCTCAGTGGGTATGAAATGGGGCTGGTCTGACTGGGTGGGTTCGCTGCCACATTCTAGTTTCTGGGTTGGAGTCAAGTCTTGAGTCTGTATTAAGACAGCTGATAAATGAGGGAAAGAGAAAGCCGGAAACAAAGACAATTACTACAAAGCAGGTTAGAGGCACTTCAAGTATATCTATTTATATATGCATATCTATAAATCTCATGCTAAGAACAGTGGGTGCAGATGTATAAAATTCCATGAACAGTATCCAATAAGTGGGAATCCTTGGAAATAATGTGGTGACCATGGGACCACACAGAACAGTTCCATTACTAGTACCCACTTGGTGGCTCACAGTTGTTTGTAACCCCAGTTCCAGGGGATCAGACCCCACTCCTCAGGCATCCTGGAGCACCACCAGGCATACAGATGATGCACAGACATGCATACAAGAAAAACATCCAGACATATAAAATAAGATAATAATAACTTTTAAAATTAAAAATATGAAAAATATAAAAGCAAATAATGCCATGTGTTTTATATCTTAAAATAAGAGGAATTTACAAAGAAAAGGTTCATTTGACTAGCACAATGACCAAGACAACCCAGAATGGGTGGAACCAAGCTAAGCCTGAAAAGACAGATTCCAAATATGTTTTGGAGTCAATCCACTCCCATGCATTCTGGGCATCTGCCACTTCATAACTGTGTGCCCTTGGGTACTTGATTTCTTACAGCTTTGCATCTCCACCTAGTTGTTGGTAGAGTGACAGGCAAGATATTTAGAGCATTGTCAGGTGTATGATTGATACTCTAGGAGTGACTTCATCTCTATTGACTCCTTTTCTCGTGACTAGCACTGCCTGGGCAGGAAACTGTGCTACTTCCGCAAGACAGTCACTGTCACCCCAATCACAACATTCTTTACAAACTAATAGACTCACAGCAGACACTAGGAGATGCTTAAGGACTCACATTTTCTAAAGACTTCTCTGGAGACCATTCAGAAATCAAACAAGGCATCTTAAAAATGGTGTGTGTGTGTGTGTGTGTGTATGTGTGTGTGTGTGTGTGCGCGCGCGCGCGCACTTGCATGTGCAAGCAAATACATGGAGGTCAGCAGGCAATTTGCAAGACTCAGTTCTGATGTGGGATTCCCCTCTGTATGCTATGAATATGTTTCTTTACCATTGGTTAATGAATAAAGCTGCTTTGGCCTATAGCAGGGCAGAATATAGCCAGGCTGGAAGGGATATATAAAGAGAGTAGGCAGAGTCAGGGAGACACCATGTTGCTGTGGAAGGAGAAAGACACCAGACCTTACTGGTAGGCCACAGCTTTGTGGTGATATGTAGATGAATAGAATGGGTTAATCTAAGATGTAAAAGTTAGTTAATAAGAAGCCTGACCTAATAGGCCATGCAGTGTTGCAACTAATACAGTTTCTGTGTGATTATTCAGGTCTGGGAAGTGAGAAATGAACAAACAGTATCTATTTACAAAATGGCATGCCAACGTGAGGCAACTATATTCACAAAAAACCTGAGAGAGCTTGGGAAGGAATTCTAGACACAAAAGAATAGAGTTAAGCACGGCTTCTTGATAGCAGCATTTTCTCGGGTGGGCTCTGTTTGCTAGAAGGAAACAGAGGCACAGTTCATTTAAGAGAAGGCTTCTTGACTCAGCAGTGGCAACAAAAATTGCACAGCTTCTTTAAGAAGGCTTCCTGGTTTGTGCTAGTTGCACAGACAGCTCTGGCTCTTTCAGGAGGTTCTGCACTGAAATGGGGTTTGTGAGCAGTGTGCTACTTAATGGTGACACAGACCAGCTGCATCCCTGGAGCTGGGGCAGTACATACCTCCACCATGTTGGATGGGGAGGAGCAAACAGACAAGGCCACAGTTGGTCCTAGCCATGGCCACTTAGCATTAAAAAAAAAAGCACTCCTGGTCAGAAATTGATTAAAGATACACAATAAAGACAGATTCAGACATAAAAAAACCTCTAAACGAGACACACTGTATTTTTAAAATGTATGAATGCTTAGGAGAGAGAGGAAAAAGAGTATACACAATTATAGAAAGAAAGAAATAGTTTTAAAGAGACAGTAAAAGTAAGATAAAAGAGTACAGACAGTCATAGATTAAAAGAGTAAAGAAAAATAAGCCATGTAAAGGTAGAATATACACAGAGAGTCTGGATTGTGCATATTATTGTGTTTTCTTTGAATTTTTTGACTACAGAGAGACATTTGATTCTGCGGGCTGCTAAGTTAAACCAATGTAAAGGTATCTTGACTTCAAAATTTGGGTCTAAGTATATGTTGCTTTAGAAAAAGGTTCTGCTTTTGTTTGCACAGAAGACGAGAACCTGTGGATTTCTTCCAGGCTAATGTGATTTGATAAAACAAAACCCCCCAAAAGGTCTCCATGAACCCTAAAATTATTTTGCCCAACAAATACCAGAAAGTAGTTTGGAGAAAACTACACCCAAATTCCCAAAATAATTGTTTATAACTGCTTATTTTCATTTAAAGGAGGTTAATTATAAGTGCTTAATGGTCACAGTCAATTTCTAAAAGAAAAGAAAATAAGGGGGATATGATGTACAGAGATAGATACATTGGTATGGACTTTGGTCTATTGATACAAATTTAATGTCAATTTGTTTCACTGTGCATATATATTTCTGCTCTTGTTTAAAGTATTGTGTTTGTGCAGTTCATTTAAAAACATAATGCTTAATTAAAAATACAGATTAATAGATAGTCATTTAGAACAGTCAAACTTGTAGTTATGTTAGTTTTCTAGATATATAGAGATATATTTCACTTGAACAGATATTCTTCAAATCTTTCAAAGACTTACAGACTATGCCATTTAAAATGTTTTAAGAACTTAGACTTTTCTCAACAGTGAGACATGTCTACTTCTGGCAGGACCAATTACTTCAGATAGGCTGGTGGGCATTGAAGAAACTCATTATGGAATTTGCCTTCAATGGGACAAGGTTAGCCATTTGAGCACGAAACTGTTCTTACCTGGACTGGTTAATGGTATGCTGTATAAACTGGACATGCAGGACCCACAGAAAGTGACTGCTAAACTTTCCAAAAGATGGGATGGTCCTTCCTGCTTCAGAGAAGAAACTGCCAGACATTCTGCAGGACACAAAAGAAAGCAACTGATAAACTTTGTCATCACAAGGCAGAACAGTTCTTCACATTCCTTGCTTCATGAAAAAGTCTGCTGGATACTATGGGCCTATAGGCTGAAGATGGATGCCCCAACAGTACAGAAGAACTCTGTGTGACTGTTCAGGCAGTGAGATGTTTCTGTCAGTTCTAGAGTTTTGGAAGTTGCTTACAATGCATTTCCTGTTGACTTGGGTAATATTATATCCTTCTGGAGTCTTTGATGGAGTTGAAGATTTAATAGTTATAGTTTTCCTCAGTTATGACAAAACATAAATTAGATATTAAATTTAGACTCAGAAAGATAAAATAGATGGTAGAATATTTTCTTTAATTTTGCCAGGTACAAATATATTGTAACTGTAATTCTTGCTTAATGCCTGTTTTGTTATATATAATTTTACTATGGTAAAGTTAAAACCTCCCTTTTATTTAGACAGAAAAAGGGAGATGATGTGGGATTCCCCTCTGTAGGCTATGAATATGTTTCATTACCAATGGTTAATGAAGCTGTTTTGGCCTATAGCAGGGCAGAATATGCCAGGCTGAAAGGGATAGAGAGAGAGAGTAGGTGGAGTCAGGGAGATACCAAATAACTGCTGGAGAAAGATGCCAGACCTTACCGGCAAGCCACAACCTCATGATGATACATAGATTAATAGAAATGGGTTAATCTAAGATGTAAAAATTAGTTAATAAGAAGCCTGAGCTAATAGGCCAAGCAGTGTTGTAATTAATATAGTTTCTGTGTGATTATTCGAGTCTAGGCAGCTGGGAAACGAATGTGCAGTCTCTGTTTACACAGTTCTTCCCACCACATGGGGTCTAGGTATCACACTCTGGTCATCAGACTAGACAACAAATTCCTTACCCACTGAGCCATCTCACTGGTCCCTCAAACAGGGTTTATTTATTTAATTAGTCAATTTCCAGACCAATTAGAGTTTCCCCTCCCTCTTTGCCTCCCAGTCTTCTCTTCAATCTCCACCCCATCCAACCCTCCCCCTTTCTCTCCTTTCTCTTCAGGAAAGGGCAGGCCTCCCATGTATATTAGCCAGCCATGGTATAACAAATTACAATAAGACTAGGCACTTCCTCTCCTACTACAGCAACCAAGTAGGAGGAAAGGGTCCCAAAAGCAGGTAACAGAGTTATAGACAGCCCTTATTCTCACTGTTAAAGAGTCCCACAAGAAGACCAAGCTACACAACTGTAACATATGTACAGAGGGCCCAAATCAGTCCCCTGAAAACTCTCTTGCTGCCAGTTCAGTCTCTGTGAGGCCCTACAAGCCCAGGTTAGTTGATTCTGTGGTTTTCTTGTCCTTGGCCCCTCTGGCTCTCATAATATTTCCTCCCATTTCATGTGATTCCCTGAGGTCTGCCTAATGTTTGGATGTGAGTTTCTGTACCTGTTTCCATCTGTTGCTGGGTGAAGCTACTCTGATAACAATGGGGCTAGACAATGATCTATGAGTATAGCAGAATATCATTAGAAATCATTTCATTGACTATTTTTTTGCCAGTCATGTTTGATTCTATCCTGGTCTCTGAGCTGTCCACCCTCTAGACAGTGTCAGGGGTGGGCTCCCTCCCATGATATGAGTCTCAAGCTAGATCAGTCATTGGTTAGCCATTTCCATAATTTCTACATCACCTTTACCCCAGCATATTTTGTAGGCAGCACAAATTGTAAGCCAAAGATTACGAGGATTAGTTGGGGTCCCAATCCTTCCATTGGAAGTCTTGCCTGGTTACAGGAGATAGCCATTCAGAATCGGTATCCTCCACTGCTAAGAGTCTTAGCTAGGGTCACCCTCATAGATTCCTGGGAGTTTCCACTGTGTTAGGTTTCTAGCTAATCCTAGAGATTCCCCTGGTTCCAGATGTCTTTACCAGTACTCTCTCTCTCCATCCTCTCCCCTCCTGATACCTCCTGTTCCCATGCCCACCCCTCCCCATCTAGACACACACCATTTCCCATTAATCTGTGATGTCTATTCTATTCCCCCTTCACAGTGAGATGCACATGTCCTCTCTTGAACCCTCCTTGTTACTTAGCTTTTTGGGTCTATGGATTGCAGCATAGTTATTCTTTACAGTTAATATTCACCTATAAGTGATTACATACCATGTTTGTCTTTCTGGGTCTGGGTTACCCCATCCAGGATGATCTTTTCTACTTCTATCCATTTGCCAGCAAATTTCAGGATGTCATTGTTTTCACAGCTGAGTGATATTTCATTGTGTAAGTCCACCACAGTTGCTTTATCTGCTCTTTGGTTGATGGACAACTAGGTTGTTTCCAGTTTCTGACTATTACAAATAAAGCTACAATAAACATAGTTGAGCAGGTGTCCTCGTGGTATGGTAGAGCATCCTTTGAGTATATACTCAGGAACAGTATAGCTGGGTCCTGAAGCAGATCAATTTTCAGTTTTCTGAGAAACTGCCATATTGATTTCCAAAGCATCTGTTCATGTTTGCACTCCCACCAGCAACAGAAGAGTCTTCCTCTTACTCCACATCCTCACCAGCATGAGCTGTCACTTGTGTTTTTGATTTTATCCATTCTGATAAGTGTAAGATGGGATCTCAGAGTCATTTTGATGTGCATTTCCCTGACAGCTAAGGATGCCAAACAAGGGTTTGACTTGAGGCCCTTCCTCCCCCATTGTTTCAGTATACATCAAATCATTCACTGTTCGGGTCAGTCCTCAGAGACTCTGGCAAGATGGACAGTAGATAAACAGGAGTTTTGTGGACTAGAAATAAAGAAATCATTTTAAATAACCTCTTTGTTTTCCTTTTTCAGGCAGTCCATATCTTAACTGGATTGATGCACATTGGCTTTGGAATTATTCTTGGGTTGCTGAGCACCAATTACCATATGTCTTGGGCATTTTGCTCTATTGCTTTTATTGGTGGATATCCATTCTGGGATGGACTCTCTGTGAGTAGATTGCTAGGGCATCTCTTCCCTTATAGCCTGTACACAGCTCAATTCTTGATAGATGATGTATCTGAGGGTTAGAGAACTTTGAGAAATACCAGCTCTGCTTGAGCAGGAGAAAGGGGGCCTGTCACTCCCCACTACAGACTGACAACTTAAACTCACCGTAAATGCAAGCGCAGATCAAGAACCAATATGCTGGATGGAGAGTCATGAGAGGGAGTGATGGGAAACATGGCAAAACCAGGCCATTGACAGGATGAGGCTGAGCAGGAGGTGCGATCATCCGTGCAAACGCAAAGCCGTCTGTAACAGTCCTTTACATGCAAGGGAACAGGGAGGGGAATCAGAGATGGATCCCCAAAGTGAATCTTAAAATAACTGAGCAGTGTGTGAGGGAAACCAAACATACGCAGCTAAAGCAGCCTCCTGTCTAAGGAGACAGTCCCAGGCACAGCAGAGAACCTACCGGTCACGAATCTGTCTGTTTCTACAGTTCATTGCTTCTGGCTCACTCTCCGTATCGGCATTCAAGAAACCCTCCCCCTCTCTGGTAAGTTAGAAAACAGTCTACCTTTAAATCCTTTTAAAGACTGCTTTGATTTACCCGCAAGAACAACTTGAGAGGGTAGATTCAAAGAGTGGGGATGGAAGCTCGTTCTCAAAATATCTGCCAGCTGCCAGGTAATGCCTGGGCTGGCACGGGGGAGGGGTACACTCAGTTTGCCACCGAGAAAGGCAGAGCGCCACATCCAGGCTCTGGAAAGCACAAAAGTGGGCATTAGAATAGGTAAGTGTTGTTTAAGCTTTAGCCCGATGGCTCCCTGGTTCTGTTGGGTCACACAACATTCAGGTAAAACCAAGGAAGAAACTAGGAACCAAAACCCCCCAACATGCCCCTTCAATAACCAAGTCCCGGGTGTTCATTGCCATTTCTCAGCTCTGTCTTGTATTTTACTTTTCCCTGGTGTGTAATTCCTATTCTTACTCAGATTGTCTCTGTTGACAGTTCTTTAAACTGCCATTGAAAATATCTGGTTCAAAGGCTAAGAGCACACAGATATGTCCACAGAGATGGGGGTTCAATTCTCTCAAGCCACAGCATACCCCTTGTTGTGATTTCCTGGCTTAATGGCAAACTAGGAGAGAGACCTACAGCAGAAGTGGTTTCAAGATTATATGAAGCTATGCGCAAGAACAAAAACAGGGGAGATTGGAACATGGAATCATGTTGTCTGTGCACTTCAGATAAAATAGTGGATCAAACTAGAGGTAGAACCAGCCTAGCTCTGATCAGTCATATCTACTGTAATCCAAAAACAAAACAGAGCATCCTTCTCTGTATAGGGTCCTGCCCCTCAGAGGTTGTGTAGAAAGAGAGTCTGTCTTTGGGGATGGTGCAATTAGATAGGAATGTGTAAAGCTAATACTGGGACTATCTTCTGTGTGATAGCTGTAAGAGTTAAAAGTGATATCATTTTAAATATAGCACAAAAATACCTATCAGAGAATAATGCCCATTAAAAGTTTGCTCTTGTGACTGGAGAAAAGGCTTAGAAGTTAAGGTCACTGATTGACCACTCCTCTAGAGGGCCTGTGTTTCATTCCCAGCACTCACCCAGTGACTCATAATCTCTGTAACTCCAGTTCCAGGGGATCCGATGGTCTCTCCTGGCTTCCTTGGGCACTGCATACTCATGGTACATAGATATATATGCAGGCAAATACCTACAAATTTAAAAAAAATAAATCTCAAAAAATAAAAATCTTGTTTGTCCTTTTATTGTTTTTACAAAGTAGAGTTGCTTTTTATTTTTATTGAGATAGGGTTTCTCTGTATAACAACCCTCACTGTCTTGGAACTCGCTCTGTAGACCAGGCTGGCCTGGAACTCACAGAGAGTCACCTGTCTCTGCCTCCCAAGTGCTGGGATTAAAGGTGTGTACCACAACGCCTAACTGCTTTTTAATTTTTACTTTCAATTTTTTTCATATAATATATCTAAGTATATTCTTTCCCCTCCCCCAACTCCTCCCAGATCTTCCCAACCTTCCTACTCATTCAACTTCATGTTCTTTCTCTTTCATAAAAAAAAGGAAAGGAAGGAAAGGAGGGAGGGAGGGAGGGAAGGAGGGAGGGAGGGAGGGAGGGAGGGAAGGAAGGAAGGAATCAGGAAAAAAAAGAACAAAATCTTCCCCCTAGGTCCCTGACCCCTGAGAGGAAGGTTTTGATGAAGACATCTCATGTAGACTTGAGTGTTCCAAAGTCTCTCACTCTCTGTCCAGTTGTGGATCTCACAAATGTTGTTTCATGCTAGGGACACACTCAATGGTAGAGCACTTGCTTAGGATGCATCAGACCTTGAGTTCAACCCTCAGCACGATGAAAACTAAAATAAGATGTCAAGGATTAGAAGCATTAAACTCCCACTCCCTTTAAAGTCACCTGCTTCTACATGGGGTCCTGTTCTTACTGCTTCCAACAGTTGAAAAGCACCTTGATAATGAACGTTATTAGTGCTATCTTTGCCTTTGTTGGAGAGATTCTGTTTGTGTGGGATCTGAACATCAACGGCTACTATTATCAAGACTACTGGATGGTGGTGAGTATACTGCCGTGGACCATATGACTGCTCTCTCCTCAATGCCAGAGTATATCTACCATCTCCTATTTATTATACAGAACCTCTGTTGAGAAAATTCTCTGTATTTCTAACCCTACTCCTAGGAATGTGCTTGCTAAGATACAAGGTGAGAAAATTACATTTGCAGATAGATGATGTCAGAAAGACCAACCCCATGGCCATCACAGGAGCGATGGGTAGAGTGTGGCAGCTCCAAAATATATGTAGAATTTCTTTTTCAGCACTTTATAGTTCTGCATAAATAAGGTATCAAAGTGTGAAATGGCTATTGTAGGATGGAAACAGAGGAAGATTTCTGCTCATGTACAATCAACTCCCTCTGAATATTTCCTTATTGTCATCAAATGCTTATTTCAGAGAAATACAACTTAATTTTGATTTTTCTTTAAAACACCAGAAGACTTTTCCTCTCAGCAAGTAAACTGTTTAGGAATATTATAAAATAAGTATGTGGTTTTTTCTTTGAAATGGTCTCCTTCCTGTTATGGAAAATATCACAGAGGGAGTTGAACACGAGGGAGTTAGCACTTTTGATGAGTCAGGATATTTGTGAAGTCTGTGTGAGACCCTCCTGTTCAGTCTAACACTCTATGTTTTTCTTATTTCAGCTTTCTGGGAGAGGAATTGTAGGTGTGCTGGCAATATTTTCCGTGTTGGAGTTCAGCATAACATGTGCAGTGGTCTACTTTGCCTACCAAACCCTACTCCATGGCAAAAGGGTAAGTTGAGTCTCTTCTTTGTAAAAATATCCTGAATCCCTGCTGCAGAAAGCAGGCTCGAGTGTGGGCTGACTACAGAGCTCTCTGTACTCCACTACTGAGACAGAGGCGAACAAAGGGACTGTGCTCATAATGCTGCTTGTTTTTCCTCATGCATTCTAGTCTGCCCTGGCTGTTCCAGCCGTGCAGGTGGCCAACCCCCTGATGCAGCAGCCTTTCCCAGATCCTGCAATATACGAGAGAGTACCAGCTTATGCTACTCAACCATATCAGGCATAAAGAATCACTGGGACCAGCTTATGCTACTCAACCATATCAGGCATAAAGAATCACTGGGACAATTTCATATAGTAAACCTTCTCTGAAAAAAAAATCTTACAAAGTTGTTTTTTGCTTCCCACAGTCCCTACAAATCTATTTAGTGCCTGTATTTGGAATTTGTTCCTAAGCTAACAGTCACTGGGTCTTCAATCTGTGCCTCTTTCTGCTTAACATTACTGTGCCTGTTAAGGGGGAAGGACAAGAGAGCTGAAAACCGACTCTGCAATGCTCTCAGCATTAGAAGCCTTCTGTTCGTGTTACCTTTTCCACAATAAAATGTCCTGGAGAACAAGCCTCTTTTGGTATCTTTCGGACCGACACTAGCAAGGCTGACATTCCGTGGAAGCAGGTTTACATAGTGTCCAATCACTGGAGCTCCTTAGTCATCTTCCCATGTTCTGTTCAGAAACCACAGGTCCAGTGGCACTTGTTGGGGGCCACTTTATTTTACGCATCAATATTGTCACCAACAGCTGACTGGTATTTATATTTTTTATTTTATAAATTACCATGCAATTGCTTCTCAGCCTTTTGGATAAGATCAAGTATAAATTACCATACAAGGTATTAGATATCACTATGGAATTTTGGGGGGTGTTTTAATATATCTTTAATTAAAATATAATTACATCACTTTTCCTTTCCCTTTCCTCCCTACAGCCTCTTTCAAGTCCCCTCCCTCCAACTTTTCCCATACTCTCAAATTGATAACTTCATTTGCTTATTGCTGTTACATATATTATATACACACATGTACATATATATGAATGCACAAATACATAAATATAACCTGATTAGTCTGTTTGGGTTGTGTGTATATGGTTTCAGGGCTGACCACTTTGTATGGATAACCAATTAGGGGGTTTGTCCATGAAAACAGCTAATTCTTCTTCTCTGAGTAGTCATTAGTTCCCTGTAATTCTGTGTCTAGGAGTAGGATCCCATGAGATCTCCCCCCTTCCACATTAGCATGTCAGTTGATGCTGCTGCTGTTCCAGCCCTGTTCATGTAGCCATACCACCAGAAAATGCTGTACAAGCTGCTAAGGGAAGGAAGGATTTAACAATCCTACCCAACTGTAACCCTTATTAACCACAACAATGACCATTATGGCACAAAGTAGAAGAGAGTGGCATGTCGGTGGTAGCCAACAGCTGCCTAACTGGACCGAGGCCCACTCAACAGGAGGCAAGTCATGCCTACTACCAGAAACTTAGCCAACTTCTCAGGACTGGTGAGGTCGTGGATCTTAGAAGAGAATCAACCACCGTTATTTTACTACAGCAGCATAATTCCTAGCTACAGTCTAAATCTTATGCTTATACCCACCAATAAGTACAGCTCCGCCACCACCCCCGATCAAAAACGCTTCTCTTTATAGCAAATGAAGACCATCACAGAAAACCACATCTGGACACAATGCAGTGATCAATGGACCCTGGGTGTTCCCAACCCCACTGGATACACCTTTATCACAGATCATCATCAAAAGACGCTAAAAAAGTTGGGTCTCAAACACCTAAGAATTGCAGCTGCTATTTTTCAGAGTATGATAAACAAGGCAACTAGTCTACCGATTAAACAAAGGTAGAGGCTTAAACTTCTTATACAGCCATGGATTTGTCTGGATAGGAGTCACAGTCATCCATTCGCCACTGAGTATTTATTGAGCTCCTACTCTAGAGGACAGTACTTCTTGTGCTGGAGAAAAATAGACAAGGTTCGCCATCTTTGGAAGCTTAGACCACATAAGTGTTAGGCTGCCACTGGAAAGTAAAATCAGGTAAAGGGTAAACATATATAATTAAAAAATAAACAATAAAATTTATATTTTACATAATATTACCACATCAACTAAATATTACATAAACATATTAAACAATAAAATCAGGTGAAACATTTAAATGTGCCTAAGCTTTCTAATGTGCCTGTGAGTTGATAACTGTGAAGGTGACTGAAACAGAAACATTCCCCCACATAGAGGTTACATGATTGCTCCTAATTTCATCCTGGCATACTTTAAGAAAGCATTCATTTATATTGTACTACTGCTTTCTGACCAAATACCACTATATGAAATTTATATATAGGTATGTGTTAAATATACTACAAATATATGAAAATGCACATTGGTATGTGTTAAACATACTATAAACATAAATGGAAATGCACACAGGCACCCATATAGGCATACAGTAATTTGAGTTTTCCTGCAGTTTCTATATCACTTATATACCATGCTGCAATGAAATGCTAACTACTGATTTACAAATTACTTTTCTCCTCCTTCTTGGCATCTACACTGCTGGGCAATATGCTGAGTCCTACATGTTGCTTATTTTATTTCAGCGGTGTAGCATTCCTGTGACGAATACACCATGGATTTTTTCCATGTTTGAAGATGAGAGAATTGGGAATATTAAGGGATTTCTCCACGACCATCTAGTTTATAGATACTTGAGAGTCCCACTCCAGCAATACGAATGGAGCTTCAGAATTCACACCCTTCCCCCTTATTTCTTCCAAGCCATCCTTAGGAAAAGCTCTGGCTTGTGACAGTCATGGGAGTGCGTAAAGAATACTGTTGAGGAATCACAAGGCCCAGGGATGGCTTTCCACACCAGCTCTGGCTGTGTGCGCTCCACTATGTTACTCTCGAACTTGACTTTCTCATCTGTGGAATTAGGATTATAAACTAGGGGTGAGTACTAAATGACTTGTAAAGTGACACTCGGCTTAAAAGCCCATGTCATATTCTCAAGAGCTGCTGAGTAACTGGAGGATCCGGAGGAGTGGTGAGATATGAAGTTAAATTGTAGGAGCAGTGATTACCTGGGAACAGGTGGTGTAGCCACAAGCCTGCCTGGAGCACGCCTGAGCTGGTGGAATTCAATAAACCATTTGTTTTTAAAAATGAAGCCAGGTGGGGCTGGAGAGATGGCTCAGAGGTTAAGAGCACTGGCTGCTCTTAGAGAACCCGGGTTGGATTCTCAGAACCCACACGGTGCCTCCCAGCCATCCATACCTGGTGGCAGTGGATCAGGCACCCTCCTCTGGTGTCTGTTAGCATGGTACACATATGACACAGTCTCCAGTCTAGGTAGGTTGATTTCTGCTTTCTTTATGAGAAACCCCTAGCTTCTTTTACACAAACAAAATGTCTGTTTTCTCTTGTGTATGTGTAAAACGAAGTTCCTCCTAGTAACATGGGCAAAGTTATATTTTATCAGGACTGACCCTCAACAGAATCCTAATAATGACCCCATACACAATGACATAAAGGACGCCACAGACACATGGTGGTTCCAGTACATTCTTTCTTAATGTCTTTTGTATTCTAGGCACAGTTCAAGATAAGTTAAAAATATGAAGCACAGGAAGAAATATTTAAGGTGACAAAGGTTAAAAGTAAGTCCTCCTGCTTGTCAGGCTTTGACTGTCTGGCTCTTCATCATTAAAGGATATAAAACTTTGCAAACCCAAATGATAAAAATAAAAAAGACATGAGCTATAAATTCCCAAATCTAGGTGATAGGTGGAGACAAACCAGTGTTATTTTACTGACCTGTGTTAGGACCACAGGAATTTAGAAGCACTGAGGAATGCTTAACTGTTTCTCTCTGTGCAGCTCCCTTATTCTTGCCTACACTCATATTGAATACAGATTTGGGCCCATGTAAAAAATGACCAAATCTAATTTTCCAGATATCATTATCATTTCCAGATAGTTTAGATGAAAGAAAAAGAGATACCAATCTTGACAGAACATGACAAGATCTATTCAGAACTGATTCTACTTGAGAGTTCTAATAAATCCCTAACTTTGAAGTTGAAGATGCACTCGTTTGTTGCTCTTTTTAGAGCACAAGTATACCTAATATTGCTCATTCTCATACATAAAACATAAAGGAACACTAACGTCCCTGTGAGAAAACTAATGTACTATACCACTTAACGATAAAACCAAACTGGAGCCTGTGAGAAGATGGCTCAGCAGGTAAAGGCACTTGACACCAAGCCTCAGTTGGCTCCCCCAAAATGAAAAGAGAAAACCAGCTAGCAAGTTATTCTCTGAACTGAACACACACCTATGGCATATGCATGCACACATGTACGTATACACAGAGAGAGAGAGATAAAAACAATAAAAGTAATAGCCCTTAATGATATACCAACCAATACACAATTCAAAGTAAAGAACCTTGGTGTTTTATTTTCTCTTATTTGAAGGGTCTTAGAGTCTCAATGTAAGGAAGTTAGCTATGAGGTTAAAAGACAAAGTTGCTCAATTTCTAGTCCATTTTTTCACACTATTGAAAGTACGGTAAGGATATCAGTAACTTTAAGCCCTGCTCATTGACTCTTTTGAGCAATTAAGCTTTAGGAGTGTTATAAATATTTAGAAAAAATTCTTTATAAGATAAAAGAATTTACCGAGTGGTGGTGGTGTACTCCTTTAATCCCAGAACTCAGGAGGCAGAGGCAAGTGGATCTCTCTAAGTTCGAGACCAGCTTGGTCTACAAGAGCTAGTTCCAGGACAGACACCAAAGCTACACAGAGAAACAAAACAAAACAAAAGATAAAAGGATTTAATTATCATCCTTATTATCCACTAAATATTTGCAATATAAGCAGGAATTTTAACTTTTCCAACATGCCTAGTTAAATCTTCCAGGAATAAATGAAAGCTCACAGCGTGCTGTGGTTGAAGGAGCTCTCACTCCTCCGTCTCTGTCTGGGCCCTGCGCCCACCAGAGAACACTGCTTCCCTCCCTCTCCTAGTCCGCCCTCCGGATCTGACGCTTATCTTTTCACAGCTCGCTACCACTTCTTTACACCGCCTGCAAAGTACAACTTCTCCAATGGGTAGGGCAAAAAAGACCTTTTGGCCATTTCCTAAACAGTCTCTCCATTCATTTCTTAGCCATTTATACTGGGAAGAAGTGGGAGGAGTGAACGTATTAATTCAGATACCTGCCTTTTTAGAAGTTGAAACTTCTGAAGTGTGGTAAAGGACTGCAGCCGTTCTACAGTGGGAGAAGTACCCCTCAAGAAGCAGTCTCGGATCCATGCCCAGGAAAGCCTTTGCTAGAGACTCCAGAAGGAGTTGAGGGCTTGGCCCACAGCAGGGCCTGCAGGCCCCAGTGAGTCTGCGCACTAGTACTCCTCCCTAGGCCCTGAGGGAGGGCTGTTGCCCTTGACAACCCAGGCGGCCTGAGGCGCTTGACCACCAGCTGAGCGCTAGACTGCGCTGCTGCCTCTGATGGCTATGCAGCCAGGTCCAGCGCTGAGAGCACCGTCCACCGTGATCTGTCTCTTCAGCCTGGGCCTGGGCCTGACAGGGTGAACTGGATCCTTGGGACTTGGAACAAGTGAAATGTGAGGTAATGGTGAGCCGCTTTTCTTTTGCTAAGTGTCCAAATGGACGTGGAGTCTGGAGAAAAGAGTCCATGGGTGAAGAGGGGAGGAAGAGGGAGAGCACATCTCCATTCTCCGTCTTTTATGCCCTCTCATTTTGACCTTCAAAAAAAAATCTTTATTTTTATTTAGGTTTTGGGATATGGGATCTCACTATGTTACCCAGATAGCTCTTTAATTCCTGGGCTGAGAAATCCTCCTGCATGACCCTCACAATCAGCTCCCAGGAACTATTTATTCATTCGTTCTCACCCACTCATTCTAGATTTGATCTAGCGCCAAGTCCCAGTACATGGATGTGCTGTGAAGTGAGGTGGAAAGTTAAATATTTACCATCACTATAACGTCGAGATTACCCACCAACCACCTTAAGTAAAATACTCATTTAAAATATCAGTCAGAAAGGGGAGAAGGGGAAGGGGGCATCTGGACACATCTGGCCAGGGAATTAAGCAGGACTCGTCATAAACACATAGAAAAGAATTTCTTGGCTTATGGGGACTCAGAGTGACTTGAGCTGGTCCTTAAAAATCAAAAGTTAGAACACACCATAATCAAAATGTTAAGACAACAAACTGGGTATTAGCTGACCTGTACATTAGCAAGCTTTCCAGCAGGTTACTGCCAGAGTTGTTAGGCTCTGAAATTGGAATGGCCATGTTAGGGGGCGGAGGTGGGCAGGAAGCTGTCCGTGGAAGAATTCATGTGTCCTCTGAAGGTTCTAGACTAAATTCTCCTCTTTTTATTAAAAATAAAATCGTTTTTTGAGACTGGTGAGATGGATCAGTGATCGGGAGTCTTACGGCTTTTGCAGAGGATCAGAGTTCAGTTCCCGGCACCTATCAGGAAGCTCGTGACCATCTTTAACTCCAGCTCTGGGGGCTCTAATGCCCTCTTCCATGGGCATCCAAACACACATGCTGACACACAATTTCTAAAGTAAAATTTTTAAATGTTTTAAATCATTTCTCTCTCTCTCTCTCTCTGTCTCTCTCTGTCTCTGTCTCTGTCTCTCTCTCTCTCTCTCTCTCTCTCTCTCTCACACACACACACACACACACACACACACACACACACACACACACACCAGGCTCAGGGAGCATCATGGAAGAGAGAGTACAAAGATAAAAACTCAGAAGTTTGGGGAGGGATTGTGAAACATCATCCTCCAGGCATAACACGGTTAATGCACTCATGAGCTCACTACAGATGTGGTCACCTACACAAGAATGGAGTCATCAACTTCTTCATCATGAGAGGGGGAAGGACTCCAGAGCCCCACCTCCACCCCCACCCTGCCATCATAACATGTTAATGAAATCAAACCTATTTAACTTAGCAGGTCAGACAGATAAAAGAGAGGAAGGGAATAAAATGACTTTTTGGAAAGAAAGAGTTTTAGCAGAAGAAGGTGGGGCAGTAAGACTGGGGTGAGAAGGGCTAAAATTCATTATACAGATGAATGAAACTGCCCAAAGTTAAAGATTAATTACTCCTTAAAAATCCTTTTTTCAATTACTTTAGCTTTATGTGAGGACAACAATGCGTTGCATCTCTGCTGAAGATGCTAAGGGTAAATGGTAGACATGATCTCTTCCTAATTGCTCCAGAATATCTGTACTAGTTTTAGCATGTGACTAGTATTTAGGGATAGCAAATAAGGAACTTGTCCTTTACCTGCTTCTAGATTAGTGATGGGATTACCAGAAAATAAAAACAAATTAATGATTATTTATTTTTACAGAATTACGATTCTTAATTGGGTTGCAGAGCAACCAAATCCAGTTTTTCTTTTAAAGAAAGAATTCTGACCAGTTTGTTTTTTTTTTTTAATGACTATACTCTTTTTCTTCCCACAACTAACCTGGACATCTTAAAAGCACATGCACACATACTTTTTCTGATTAGCATTTTATGAGCTCTTTTCTTGGATGAATTTACTGTGGATCTCCTCGAGATTACAGAGTCAGTAAATATTTACTCCCCATCTTACTACATTCTGCTTCCCTGAAAGTGACAATTAACAACTTTCTTAACATAGCATTTCATTATTTCCCTATACAAGTTCTGTAGTTCTGTGGCTAGCCAGCCATGGTAGAGAAATTAAACTCGACTGCCTTTAAGTTTCAACTCTTGATTGCTTCTTGGAGATGCTGTGTGAAAGCACAGAGCTTATTTCAGTTACATGGTTTCTTTCCTGTTGCATTAATGGACATTGAAGAAAATAAATTTTAGGAAATAAAGATTCGTTAAAATAATCAAGTCATTAAATTTGAATTTGCAGCATCATTTTGTCAAAACTGTCTTCTTTCAGATAAGATCAAGGAAAATAGTCACATGCTCAGTCATGTGTCATGACCTTTATTACTGACTTTTGCATGTATATGTATGTATGCATATATGTATTGCATACATACATATCATCAATTATTATAAGAGAAGAGGTCGTGAACTCCAGAGGGCATTGGGGAACACAAGAGGAGTTTGAGGGAGAAGGGGAGATAGAAATTGTGAAACACAGTATATTTATATTTGAAATTCTCAAACTTTTTAAAGAAGAAAATGCAAAATATGACTAGCACTAAGTTGATTGTAAATATAAAAGAAATCATTGAAGCTTTACTGAAAATTTTCTAATAATGTTCTCTTGTTGAACTTTATTCTTTATTATCTAGAAATGCTGTTAAATAGCAAAAGATAACAAAATATCAGTATTTCCTAGTCACAGAAAGAGACTAGAACCGGTAGATTGCACTTAAGGTTGTGAGAAGGAAAAGTATAGAAAGAAAACTCCTGTGGCCTCTGAGTTTGGGAAGAAAGTTTTCAAACAATAAAAATCAGATGTATGAGTTTTCTCTGAAAAAAAGCATGCATACATGTTTTGTATTCTTTTGTAGAAGTCTGTTAATAAAGATATCACCGAAGGTTAGAAACAAAATCAACCAGAGGAAATTCTGAAAGTATGGGATGTGGAAATTCAAAAATATCTTCATCAAATACTGTTGTCTTAGGGGTAAGTGTCATACTTTCTCATTACTGAGATCAAGTTCCCTTAAAATAACTGAAGGCAAAGGGGTGTGCTTCAGCAGATCATTCCTGGTGGATGCAGGTCATCATGGAGGGGAGGAAGTGGCAGAAGGCAAGGGAGGCACATGAGAGGAGGAAGCAGCTTTGGACTTGGTGGTTTCATTGCATATGCATCCAGGAACTGGAGAATGAACAGCACAGCAAGGGACTGGGCTACAAAGCCCCATGCCTACCTCTAACACCTAACTTTCTCCAGTGATCCTCCACCTCCCCAAACAGCCCCATCAGCCAGGGGCTGAACGTTCAACACGTGATCCTATGGAAGGCACTTCACACTCACTGCAGCAGTAAGGTTTTACTCAGATTGACTAAAATTCACTGTTTTAAACAATGTCAGTTTTTAAAAGGGTGACCTTGTATCTAGAAAGGGAAGCATTTAAATAACTAAGCAGCAAAAGCTTTTTGCAAAGCATGCTGGTTGTCTTCTATAGCTTTTGCTTGGTCCCCTGGGCCTTCATAAACAGGAATGTGCTGAGATATGAGCACATGGGCTGAATTACCACTCCCAAGGAAATCCAGCAATATGAATAACTACCAGATTAAAATGTGTGGGTGTACTTGCTAGTTTAAAATAGATTTATGGTGATCTCTTGTTATCACTGCACTCATGTTTGTACAGCAGGGTGAACACACACTTCTGTTCAGTGACAAACCCAAGAGCTTAAAGCTTATCGAGTTCTGTCAACAAACTCTAAGAAGTTACTGGGAGAAAACTGTTCCCCGGGTTTCAGCTTTTCCTCTGAATGTTTGCACCATGAAGACCAGCTGTCCAAGCTGCTACATGGGAGCTCTCAGCTCTGTGGTGACAGACCACCATGAGAATAACGTGAAATATCTTAACCTGCTCTCCCTGATACACGTACATGCTGCCAGCCTTTGCAGTCAGTCGGTTGGTCGGTTGGTTGACTGGTGAGTGGGATGGCGTGAGTGAGACCTCCTGGAACCCAGTGACAAGCTCTGAATTTAAGAATCATTTTTTCAATGAGAAAACTTCAACTTATCCCCCATACGCCAGCAGAGTTCTTCTTGGACGGACACTGTGTCTGGTACAACCAGTGAAAACCCCATAGTTAATGCATGAGTAGCTTACTTCCATCTTTCATAAAGCTGGTAAATGTTTTCTAATACTGTGTTTTCCGTTACATCGCGCAGTACTGACAGCTCTCTCTTCTCACAGGTTATCCAGATTATGCTTGGCGTCTATCATGTACTCATGTGGTATTTCCTGTTGCTGTTGTATATGGGACAAATTAAAGGAGTATTTGGGACTTACGAACCTTTAACTTACAAAATGGGAACTGGTTTATGGGGACTTGCTGTGAGTAGAATACATTTGTGTTGATTTTATTAATTCAGTAAATAATATTAATTAGTCTTAGATGGTAGGGGCCAGTTTCTAAACAAGGTTTTCAGGAGAATCATATAACTCAATGCCATTTACTGACTTATTCAAAAATCCAATTTCTTCTATCAACAAACATGTACTGATCACATTTAACCTACAAGCACTATAAAAGAAATGTGGATGCGAGAGCAAATGACAGCCACAATATGGACTATAACATGACCCTAGCTATGTTAAAGACAAAGACACTTTCTTGACCGTCACATCCATTGTCGTGGTTAACTTCATGATTGCCATTACCTGCATTCTGGTGTGGTTTCTAGACAGCCGTTGAGCAGAAGGAAAACTCAGAGTAGGGGGAGTCCCTAGAAGTCAAAGAAAGAATGCATCACAAGACATAAAGAAAGAGCAGGTCTATCATCTTCTGTTGGTTTGTCAGTATGATAAAGGTTGAAAACTGACTACTGGGCTTATTAATATGGTAATCAGTCACAAACATGACAAGTAGCTTCAGTAAGATGATGACATGAAATCTGATTGGATTTGGTTTAGGGAAATTGAATGAGAGCTGAGGGGATTTTTTATATTTTTAATTTACTTTTTGATAATTGTATACATGTGTACAATGCATTTGGATCTTATCTACCAGACTCCCTCCCCCCAGCTCCTCTTGGAGTCCCCAGCACATTTCCCTTTCAACTTCATGTCCTCTCTTTTCTATTGTCTTTTGCTGGTGTGGGGGTGGAACCAGAATAAAAAACAATAAATATTATGAGTTAATAAGGGGAATATTGCAATCATGTATTTATGTTGGCAAGACATGATGAATTTTAGTGAACAAATAGCTATGCTCATGTTCCCCAGTGATGGTTCTCAATTAGTGTCGTTTACCCCAGTAAGGAACATGTCAGAGTATCTAGAGATGCTCTGGAATTTTACATCTAGTAAGCAAAAGTCATTGATGCTACTAAGCATCCTGTAATGCACAGGACATTATTTGCAAAAAAAAAAATTATACACCTGACATACATGCACACGTAAATGGATAAACAAAGTGAACACCTGGGGATCCTGTGGCCATAACGGTGACTATTGCCTCTCAGTGAAGAGCCTATTTTTCACAATCATGATGTCTATTAGATATATGAGCCACTCCTCTACATCTGGATGTATATACAGTCATTATAGTCCCAGGTATCTCACTAGGAACAAAAGAATTTGGAGTAACACCTAAATGAGTTGTAGAAAAGATATCATATAACCAAACATGGCCCCTGGTTCAGAAAGTCTTAAGAGGACTTGCTATATACTACAACCTAAATCCTACCCACTGTCCCCTGCTGGTATCTGTTGTGACCTCCTGTTACTTTCAATATCTGTCATCTTTTGAAACCGTGATTATCTCATAATGGAAGCTTGTCCCAACCCTTTCTACTAAAACTTCTCTCTTTGCTACTATTAGTATTCTGAAAATCTTGTCCTAAAAGATAGTTGTTTTAAAGTATACTTAAATTGCTGAGCATTATCAATGAGTATTCACCAATACATGTTTTGTGTCTAGTTTATCATTTCAGGAACCTTCACAATAAAAGCAGCAAAGTATCAAAATAATAAGTATTTGGTAAGTTGAAATGTTGGGATATGTCTAGTATGAACTTTCACAAAACAGAGAAGGGGTTTAAAAGAAAAATAAGTGTTGGGGCTGGAGAGATGGCTCAGCAGTTAAGAGCACTGGCTGCTCTTATAGAAGTCCAGAGTTCAGTTCTCAGTGCCCATGTTGACTCACAATTTCCAGTAACTCCAACTCCAAGAGATCTGGCTCCCTCTGCAGGACGCTGAAGGCAACTGCACTCACAGGCATACACGCATGCACGCACATGCATGCACTCACACACAAAATACACAAATCTTTAAAATAAAGAAAAATAGTCTCTAAACAATAAAGGAATCTACCATCCTTATAAAACAGTGAAACAAATTACTTAATGTAGACCAGATGCATTAGTTAACAATCATGGTTGTTAACTTTTGCTAAAACATGTAAATTTAAATAATAATTTTGTTTGGATATTTTATCCTTAACATTGCATGAATACTGTGATAAAAATATTTACAGGATCTAAAGTCTGTGATTTTAAAGTTTGTGATTAGTTTGATTTAATACTTCATTGTCTGGTCTACTCACTTTGGGAATAAGGTTGTACCTTGTATGAAAGTAGGGAATTTTCAGAAAAAAAAACCCTAGGTGGAAAATGTTTAGAAATAAAAATATAAATCAATTCATCTAATCTTAAATGTTTATACATCAAGAAATCTGGGACTAGACAGATAGCTTGTGAGTTAAGAGCACTTGCTGCTCTTACAGAGGACTCGTGTTCAATCCCCAGCACTAACATAGGAGTGAACAGTTGTCTGTAACTCAAGTCCAAGGGGCTCTGACATTCTCTTCTGCCCACCATGAGCTCTGCATGAATGTGATACACTGATATCCATCCAGGCAAAATACCCATAAACATAAAAAATAAAGTCTCAACTTTTCAAAATAAAAAAACACATCCTGATGTCTATCCAAAGACACTGACAGATGGTCCAAGCTAATAAAAACCCAGGATTCAAGCATATTAACTCCTATTGACTTTATTTCTGCAAGCTGCCACCATTTTCCAACAATTGTCTTTATTTTTTAAGTATCTGGGGTCAATCTTGATCTTTCTCATACCTGACTCACAAGATAATAAAATACAATAATTTTGAGCATTTATGAAATTCAAAACTTGGCAGTGTCTGATAATGAAGTCATATTTCCTCTCAGTTAACTAGCTCTCATGTAACCCAGGAAATGGCAAGTAGAAACACACTTGTAAGACTACACAAACTGCAAGGAAATTTTAACTCAGTTGTTTTCTGGTAAAAACAAAACAACAAAAGCATCAAAAAACAATCCAAAGTACTTTATCCTGACTGTTGTAAGTTTACTCCTTGTCTCCTTTTCAGCTTCTCTGCGCCCTGTCCCTGAACATACTCTGCATAATTGTTACGATCATTGCAGCCAGCCTAACAATAGTGGAATTGGCTCATTTCCGTTCTGTGTCATATAGGAATTATGGACAAGCAGTGAGTAACTGATTCCATAGAAACATCTTTCTTTTTATGTTTGTAATGGTATTTAATTTGAGAGTTTCCTACAATATAGATTGATCATATCACCACCCCCATTTCTCTAGCCCAGTTTCATCCCTGTGTTCTATTTATTTCAATAACCAGAGAAGCCTCTGTTGTGCCACCCTTACACTCTCAGCTGTGAGGCCATCCTGGAGGGTGAGTTATCTAGCTAGGGCTCTACCCTTAAGGAAACCGATCCTCTTTGCCTAGAAGCTGTCAGCTGTCAACAACTCCTCAGTTAGGGATGGAGACTCCTGAGTTGCCTCTCCCCAGCCTCTTCCATGCTGGAATGTTGACTGGTTTGCTCTTGAGTGGATTTTGTGCAGGAAAAGACAGGTGCTGTGAGCTTCTGAGTCCAGGAGCCTGGCTTGTCCAGAAGACGCAAGGACACTATTTCATACTGGTCCTCTGTGATTTATGGCTCTTTATGGCTCTTAGCAAGCTCTTTGCCTGCCCTTCTAAAATGGTCCCTGAGCAGCACGTGTGTGTGTGTGTGTGTGTGTGTGTGTGTGTGTGTGTGTGTGTGCGCGCGCGCGCGCACTGCATGTATGTATGTAAAAGCCAGAGAATAACTTCAGGTGTCATTTCTCAGGCACTGTCCGTCTTTGACTTTGTGATGGTGCCATTAGCCTCGAACTCCCCAAGTAGGCTAGGTTAGCTGGCTAGTGAGCCACAGACATCAACTTGTCTGTCTCCCCCGCAGCACAGTGTGTGCACCCTCAATCCCCCTCCCCATGTCCCTGCCTCTCTCTCGGGTTCTGGAAGTGGAAATTGAGCTCAATTTCTTGTGCCTGCAAGGCAAGCACTTTGTTGACTGGGCCATCCTCCAGTCTCTCCACAGATGACATCTTAATGCAAAAAGGGTGCATTCCTGGACCACTAAACCATTCAACAAACCAGGAAGAGAGCTTTGTTGTTGCTCTAATATGTTTAAACCGTGAATACCTAGTCATTTCCGGTCTCACATAGGACTTTCATAACAGCCTGCTTTTGCATGTTATGCAGATTTTGCTTTAGCTCCTCACTACTAAATGTAAGTCAGAGTCAGTCTTGTTTCTTTGTACCCCAGACATAATTACACAGAAGTGCAACACATCATACTATAGTAAATGCGAAAAGCCTTGTTGATAATACAAGAGATTTCCTTGAGTTGTGTTGACTTGGAATTCAGAATCATCAGAAGATGGAAAGACCTCCCATGCTCATAGATCAGTAGGATTAGCATAGTAGAAATAGCCATCCTACCCAAAGCAATATACAGACTCAGCACAATTCCCATCAATATCCCAACACAATTCTTTACAGACCTTGAAAGGACAATTCTCAACTTCATATGGAAAAACAAAAATTCCAAGACAGCTAAACAATCCTGAACAATAAAAGAGCTTCCGGGGGTATCATCATCCCTGATTTCAAGCTGTGCAACAGAGTGAGACTAATAAAAAAAAAACACATGGTATTGGCATAAAGACAGAAACCATAGATCAATGGAATTAAATTGAAGACTCAGACATAAATCCACACACTTATGGACACCTGATTTTTTTTATAAAGAAACCAAAAATACACTATGGTAAAAAGAAATCATCTTTAATAAATGATGCTGGTGTAGCTAGATGTCTACATGTAAAAGAATGCAAATAGATCCATATTGATCATCCTGCAAAAAATTCAAATCCAAGTGGATCAAAGACCTCAACATAAAAATAGATACACTAAACCTAATAGACAAGAAAGTGGGGGATAGTAAACCTAGTAGACAAGAAAGTATGGGATAGACTCAAACACATTGGCATAGGAGACAACTTTGTAAATAGTACTGAAAGTGCAGACACTAAGATCAACAATTAATAAATAGGACCTCATGAACCTGAAATGCACTGTGAGACAAAGGACACTGAATGGGAAAAGTTTTTCATCAACTCCACATCCATTAGAGAGCTAATATCCAAAACAGATAAAGAACTTAAGAAACTAGACATCAACAAACCAAACAACGTAATTTAAAAATGGAGTACAAATCTAAACAGAGAAGTCTCAAAAAAGAATCTCAAATGGCTGAGAATCACTTAAAGAAAGATTCAACATCCCTGGCCATCAGAGAAATGCAAATCAACTACTTTGAGATTCGACCTTACATCTGTCAGAATGGCTAAGATCGATAACACAAGTGACAGTTCATGCTGGTAAGGATGTGGAACAAGGGGAACATTCCTCCATTGCTGGTGAATGTGTAAACAGCCACTGTGGAAATCAATATGGCAGTTCCTCAAAAAATTAGGAATTGATCTACCCCAAGACCCAACTATACCATTCATGGGCATTGCGTTGTTTTGAATGAAAATGTCCCCCAAAGGGAGTGACACTTTTAGGAGCTGTGCTTTTGTTGGACTGTGAGTGACACTTTTAGGAGCTGTGGTTTTGTTGGACTGTGTGTGGTTTTGCTAGAGAAAGTGTGTCACTGTAGAGGTAGGCTTTGAGGTCTTATAGATGATCAAGCCATGCCCGGTGAGACAGACTACTTCCTGTTGCCTGTAAGTCAAGATGTAGAACACTAGGCTACTTCTCCAGCACCATGTCTGCTTGCGTGCCAACATGTAACATCATGATGATAATGGACTAAACCTCTGAAAATGTAAGCCACCCCAATTATATGCTTTTTCTTTATAAGAGTTGCCTGCTGTGGTCATGGTGTCTCTTCACAGCAATAGAAACCCTAACTAGAATCCTCCTCCCTACTGCAAGAACACTTGTTCAACTATGTCCATAGTGGCTTTATTTATAATAACCAGAAACTAGAAACAACTTAGATGTCTCTCAAGGTAAGAATGGATAAAGAAAATGTGGTACATTATCACAGTAGAGTATCACTTGGCTGCTTAAAAAAATAACATCATGAAATGCAGGCAAATGGATGGAACTAGAAAAAAAATCATCCTGAGTAAGGTAACCAGAAAGGAAAATATGGTATGTACTCACTTATAAGTGGTACTTCGCTATTAAGAAAATGATAATCAAGTTATAATCCACAGACCCAGAGAGGTTAGCTTAAAAGGAGGGCTATAGGGGAGAAGCATGGATCTCCCCGGGAAGGGGAAATAGAATAAATTTTACCAGTAGACTGGGGGAAAGAGGGATGGGGAGGAGTGAAAGGAGAGTGTGGGAAAAGACAGCGGGAACTGGTGGGAGACATTTGAGGGTGTGTGGAAACTTAGTGCAGTGGAAACTTCCTGGAATCTATGAGGTTGACCCTAGTGAGAAGGAAAGGGACATCTTTTTGTAGCTAGACAGGGCTCTAGTGGTGGGATCAGGTTACATCTGGTTGAGTTGTTGACCGAGGCAATCGTATAGAGATCCCTAAACAACCCAGGCTGATGCTAAGACACGGGGTCTCCGAAAACTGCCAGCAGAGGTCCTATTGCTGAGGTAGAGAGCTCGAACTGATGCCTGCTTGGAACTCTTACCCCAATGTTCTTAGTCTCTTTGGTAAGGGAAGGTTCTCTGCAGGTTATGGAAGAAGAAACCTGGACACCAACCCAGCCACAAAATCCTTGACCTACAATCTTTCTTGTCTGCAAGATGTACTGGGACAATGGTGACACAGAACTTGTGGGAGTGGCCAACCAATATCTGATTTAACTTAGGGCCCCTGCCACAAGAGGGAGACCATGCCCCATACTTACTGGATGGGCAAGAACCAGAAACTGAATACCCCGGAGACCTAGGGTAGAACCAAATAGGACTTGACCTTCTAAAAAAAAATCAATTAAATGATTCGTAATGATACTCTGCTGTACTCACAGATCAGTGCCTTGTCCAGTCATCCTCAGAGAAAGTTCCTCCGGCAGCAGAAAATGGGAAAAGGTGCAGAGACCCATAGCCAGACATTATGCGGAGAGTCTAAATCGGAGGTGTCCACTGGGTCCCTCCTCTCAGAACTCAGGGAACGCCACAGAAGAGGGAGAGGAAAGACTGCGGGAGTCAGAGGGCATGGAAGACACTAGGAGAACAGAGCTCACTGAATCAGCTAATCAGGGCTCACATGGGCTCCCAGAGACTGGAGCGGCAGGCAACGCATCTGCATGGGTCCGCACCGGGTCCTCTGTGTATGCTACAGCTGTTAGCTTGGTGTTTTTGTGGGACTCCTAACAGTGGGAGCAGGGATGTTTCCGACTCTTTCGTCTTCTCTTGGGATTCCTTTCCCCCTATTAGGTTGCCTTGTCCTGTCTTGATAGGAGGGATTTCACCTTGTCTTGTTGTGTCTTGCTTTGTCCTGTTTGGCTGTTATCTCTTGGAGACCAGCTCTTTTCTGAAAGGATATGAAGGGGAAATAGATTTGGGGGATGGGGAAGGAGGGATCTGGAGGAGTTAAAGAGGGGAAACTAGTCAGGATGGATCATATGAGAGAAAAAATCTATTTTCAATAGAACAAATAAACTATTGGCACTTAGAAAAATAATTAATAAAAACATTTCAATGTAAAAAGAAAAAGAAGCAACACCAAGTTCAGCTGCACCTGTTTGTCATTACCTCTGTCACAGAGTACCATGCCAACCCTCTTTGCACAGGCTCCTCATTGCTTGTTCCTAACTGCCCACAGTTTGCTTTCCTCATAATTATATTAAATTAGATAGATTAAACTCTAAGCAAAACTAATTTTGCTTAATGTTCCAGTTCATTTATACAGAGTCTCTAAAACCCTCTGTGCTTTCTCTCTAGGCATCCAAGTAGCTAATTATTTACCCTCCCAGCAGCCTCTGATCCTATTTTTAGAACAGAGAATGATTCTATTTGAGTAAGAGGGGAAACAGTGCCCACAGCTTTCCTGAGATAACATGAAAAAATCCATCTATGCAAAAGCGACTGCAATTTATGCTCTACAGACTCCCCCTGATCCTGAAATACTGAGTACCAGAGTGTAGGCACATGGTCATTACACCCCAGATTTCCTCATTTAGGAAACCAATTTTTAAATGTTGGGGATATGCAAATAAATTCAATTATTTTTGAACTGCAGAATAATAATGATGCTTTGAGAATGTATTAGCATACCCGCACGGAGCAGACTTCTCTCCTAGGTACCTGCCACTGTTCATCTATTTCAGCCTCATCTTAGAACACCCATCGAGGTCCACAGCAGCAGAGTGACTTAACCTATTGTCAGGGGAGGCTGTGAAGTCACAAGAGAGAGTCAGATCTTAGCAGTATACATCAGAGAGAAGACAAGAGCTGGAATAATCCTCAGCCAGATAAAGACTGGATATCCTTTAACAGCACATGCTGGCAAACAAGAACCATTGAAATCTAATTAAGAAGTTTCTTTTCTGGGTTTTGAGGGATCTGTACAATGAATGACACGGAAACTGCTCTTAGCTGCATGGTGCTCACTGTGAAAGGTCATGGAATTTCAGTTATTTTCTATTGTTATTTATAAATATTTCTGAACCACAAAGAAGTTCTGTTGTTATTGTTCTAAAAGAGGAGAAATACATTCAATTATCCATTTGATCTTCAACTGTTCGCAGAGAAAAACAAATTGTGTTGTACTTCATCATTCCTTCACTGACTCAGAATCTTCCATACTGGCTGAGGTTGTTATAATTGTTATAAGTATAGATGGTAGAGGAATGGGTGACAGTAACATAGATATATGCATAAATTAATAGATCAGTAGATAATAGGCAGCTATTAATACATACATATTAATATATAGATAGATGGTAGATGTATAGAGTAATACATAGATGATATAAAGATATATAATAGCCGGGCGGTGGTGGCGCACGCCTTTAATCCCAGCACTTGGGAGGCAGAGGCAGCTGGATCTCTGTGGAGTCCCATAAAATGCAAGTTAAATTCCCCTAACTAATTTTTTTAGAAATACTTCTTCATTTGTTGGACACCTTCTATATGATTGCTTTTAGAATGCAAAAGGTCAGCAGAAACTATCCTATCCCTAGAAACAAACATGGAGAGAAGACCTAGGGGAAGCCCAGCCTTCGTTCCAAGGGATCTCTCCCTGCAAGACTCAGGAAGGAGTCCAGATGTTGTAATGTAGATCTCAAGATGGTGAACTTCTCCATCCCACACATATGCAAACATCAGAGAAATTCAGAGAGAGGGATATCCACTCAAAAAAAATGCCGTAAGAACATTTCCTAACATAGTACCTCCCATGATCAACTTAAATGGTGGACTCAGATTGAGGTTATTTGGTGAGACAAATACAGTTTTACTTTTGCTGCTTCCTCAAATTGCCTAGTAAATAAAATCAGGAGCTCTGAAATTAAGCTGTCTGCATTGAAGACACGGATATGCAGTTCATGGGATCATTCCCCGAGTGAGTCATAGCTCTTTTCCAAGGCTTGGTTTCCTCATCGAACCAGAAATGAAGAAATTAGTACCACCGCCAACTGGCTCAACAATGCCAAAGCTCCTGCGTTCGAAGCACAGTCATCATAAATAGTACATTGCCATGTGGTCAGCTCACTATGGAAGGCATGACAATCATATGAGATGATTTACAAGGTGTCCCAAGGAAAGCCACATAAACCACGTCCTGAAAACCATGTTGGAGCTGATGACAGGTGAACTTTGTAGGGACAGGTGTCTAACTGTGTAGACAAAGTGGAAGACACAGCACAGCCGAAGACTGCAGTGGGTAGAACCAGCTCACAGAAAGCTTCCTGAACAGGGGAACTCAGATTCTGTAGGATGTGCAGGGATGAGGAAGGATGAGAGGGGACATAGAAGGCCTGATAGAGCTGATGCAGCTAGATGTTGCACATCTGGGAAAGCTCTCGGACTAGAACAAATAGCAATGGGCTCCCCAATTGATAGATCTGAGCTAAAGTCAATAAAGTCAACCCTTATCAGAGAAAAATCAGAATCACAAATATTAGTATTGGACAAGAAAAATTCCTACACTTAAGCTAGCATGTTGGTGTCTGACTGCCACCAAAGCACTGTAGTAAGCAAGGCCACAAGACCAAGAGTTTCAGGTCATCCTGAGATGCACAGAAAGTTCAAGGCCAGCCTGGGCTACATAAAACCCTGTCTCAAAAGGAAAAACTATTTATCAGGGCTAAAAAGATGACTCAGTGGTTAAGAGCACCCCGAGTTTGGTTCCCAGCATCTATGTTGGGTGACTCACAACCAGGATATTATGAGCTTCCCTTCAGCTCCAAGGAATCTGAAGCCCTCCTCTGATCTCAGAAGGAACCTGAACATGTGTTTACACACACACACACACACACACACAAATAAAAATAAATCTTTTAAAATATATTTTAATTAGAATAGAATTTGAATATTTCCCTCTTTCCCTTTTCTCCCTCTAACCCCTGTCTCCCCAAATCCCTCTCAATTTGATGGCCTCTTTTTCTTTGATTATTACTGTTACATATAGATGAAGAGAGCACAAATACATAAATACAACCTGATGAGTCCATGTTTTGTTATTTGTGTATATATTATTTCATGGCTGGCCATTTTGTATTAGATAACTAATACATCTCTGAAAGATGCTAATTCTCTCTCTCTCTCTCTCTCTCTCTCTCTCTCTCTCAACCATAATTAGCTGTCTGTAGTTCTTTGTCTTGGGGTGGGCACCTGTGAGATTTCACCCTTCTATATTAGCATGTCTATTGTCATTGCCACTCTTCAGGTCTTGTTTAGGCAGCCATTTCTGGGAGACACACTCTATTACCAGACTTCCTGGCCCTCTGGCTCTTACAATCTTTCCACCCCCTCTTCCTCGGCCTCAGGTGAAGAACTTGTGTTTTAGATGAACCCACTGGCATTGAATTTCCCATGATCCGTTGATCTCTGCATTGTACCCAGTTATGGTTTTGTGATGGTCTCCATTTGCTATAAAGAGAAACTCTTTGATAAAGGGTGATGGTTACACTTAGAGTGGGCATGAGGATGAATTTTAGAATGTTAGGGACTATGCTGGTCTAGTAAAGCGATGGCAGTAGCTTCTCTTGTAAAATCCATAATCTCACTAGTCCTGGACAAGCTGACCAGGGTTCAGGTGCCAGACATCATTTCCATCCTGTTAAATAGGCTTTAAGGCCAATTAGAGAGCTGGTGGTGCCAACATGTAAGTGCCACTATTGCACCTTTAAGGCTGTCTTGCCATGTTGGTCACCATTGTTGTTCATAGCTATCACAGCTGGACAAGAAAATTCATAGTGTTTTCACCAACTCCCATGGCAGCTTACACAGGACTTTCTGGTGCTAGACTACAAGAAGAAGCTTTTCAGGTTAGCCTATCTTAAATAACCTGAGTCCTCATGTATGACCTAATGAGTACTAAATGTGTGGTATCCTAATGGAGGTAAGTGACAGAGGCTCACCTCCAACCTCTGAGGGGCAACCAGGGGCTGGGAGCTGGGGAGATAACCTGGTGGTTAAAGAGCTGCTGTGCAAGTCTATGGATAAAATTTCGGATCCCTAGAACCCACAGAAAGGCCAGGCAGGCCTAGTGGTAATTCCTACCTGTAATTCCAGCCTGGGAGGCAGAGTCAGGGAATCCCCAGAGTAAACTGGCTAGCAAGACCAGCCATAGCAGAGACTTCTGAGTTTGACTGAAAGGCCCTGCTTCATTTAATAAGGTGGAAAAACCATCAAGGGTGTTTCCTAACGTCGATCTCAGAAGAGCACCAACACATGTGCATGTATGCATAATACACACATGCACACACACACAAGCATCCACATATATGCATGTATGCATAATACACACATGTACACACACAAGCACCCACACATATCCACATTTGCATAATATATACACACAAGCACCCACACATATGCACATTTGCATAATACATAAACACACAAGCACCCATACATATACACATTTGCATAATGCATACACACACACACACAAGAAAAAGAGCAAAAACTAATAATAGTTTTTTTTTTTAAGCTTGGCTTTCTTTACAACCTGATGACCTAAATTCAGTCCTGGAACCCATAGTGGAAGGAGTGAAACTAACTCCTGAAAGTTGTCCTCTGACCTCCAGATGAGCACTGTGGCATGCATGTACCCATAGACATACACATGGGCACAAATAATAATAACACCAGATTAACTGAAAAGTTTAGATAGTGGATGCACTCATGAGACTAGACAGTTGCAAGAAGAGCGATGAAAGCTAAGTGAGAGTGATGAAGTGCAGAGCCGCAGCCCCTGAGTTGGGAAGAACGAAAAGATGACAAATGAAACTGAAAGCTGACAGCTAGACAAGCCCAGGGAAATCAAGCAGGGGAAGAAGGTCACCAGCCCCATGTTCCTCCTTCCCTTAACTCTTACTCTAGGGACCTCTTGGGGACGGGGCACTCTCTACAGATAATGATAGTCATCTTCCTGTTTCCTGGTTACAGAAGCTGGGGAGGGAAGTGTCCCGTGTTTTGTTGTTCTCCTACCCCCTGGAATTCGGGATCGCCCTCACGTACTCAATCTGCAGCTGTTCAAATTTGGTAAGTGTTTCTTCGGGCAATTCAGGGGCTATCAGTTTCTAGTAAGCAAATTTAAGAAGTGGTATTCTACAACTGTCCGGAACTAATATCAATGTAATGTATGAGGTTTCCTTTACCTTTTGTTTTCTTTTGCCATAAAATATGGGTGTAAAACAAGATGAAAAGAGTAATATATGAAACTGTAAATTTAAAAATTAAAAACATATATATATATATATATATATACATACACACACATATATATGGTGATTCTTCCCTTAACATTGTCAACACATTCAGAGGCCCCACCTACACCAAATGGAGGAAGAGATGGGTAGACGATAATGGAAGAATACATTCAACAACCTCAAGAACAATATGGCAACACCTGAACCTAGGGGTTCTATGAAAGGAAGACCCGAACATCTTAACCAAGAAGCAGCAGAAGAAAATGACCTTAAATAAAACCTTAAGAGGATAGAGATCCTTAAAGAGGAAATGAGGAAAAGAAATAGAGGAAAAGACAAACAAAAAAATTGGAAGAAATCAATAAATCTCTTAAAGAAAACAAGGAAAAAGAATCAAACAAGTGAAGCAAACAGTTCAAGACTTGAAGACTAAAATAGGGTCAATTAAAAAAAAACACAAAAAGAGGAAATTCTGGAAATGGAAAATCTGGGTAAACAAACAGGAACTACAGCTGCAAGCATAACCAATAGATTACAAGAGATGGAAGAGAGAATCTCAGGAGTTGAAGATATGGTAGAGTAAATTGGGAATCAATCTACCTCAAGACCCAGCAATATCACCCTTGGACATAAACCCAAAGGATGAAGACCCATACCACAAGGACATTTGCACAACTGTGTTCATAGCAGCATTATTCCTAATAGCCAGAACCTGGAAACAACATAGATGCCCCTCAGCTGAAGAATGGATAAAGAAAATGTGGTACATTTACACAATGGAATACTACTCAGTGGTTAAAAAACAATAACATCTTGAAATTTGTATGCAGATGGTAGAACTTGAAAAAAACCTTTCTGAGTGAGGTAACTCAGATCCAGAAAGACAAACCTGGTATGTACTGACTCATAAGTTGATATTAGATGTAAAGAAAAGAATAACCAGACTATAGTTCACAACCCCAGAGAAGCTGGGTAACAAGGAAAACCCTAAGAGAGACATACATGGGTTTCCCCAGGGATGGGAAAATAGACAAGATCTCCTGAGAAAATTGGGAGCATGGGAGATGTGGGATGTGGGAGAAGGGAGGGCAGAAGGAGAGGGGGAGGAGAGAGGGGGAGAAAAGAGGAGAATATAAGGGAATGGGACCGTCAAGATAAGGGAAGGACAGAGAGAGAGAGAGAGAGAGAGAGAGAGAGAGAGAGAGAGAGAGAGAGAGAGAGAGAGCAAGGAAAGAGATACCTTGATTGTGGGAGCCATTGTGGGGCTAGTGAGAAACCTGGCACCAGGGAAATTCCCAGGAATCCACAAGGATGACCCCAGCTAAGACCGTAAGCAATAGTGGAGAAGATGCCTGAATTGGCCTTCCCTGTAATCAGATTGGTGACTACCTTAATTGTCATCATAGAACCTTCATCCAACAACTGACGGAAGCAGATGCAGAGATCCACAGCTAAGCACTGAGCATCCAGAGGCCAGTGGAAGAGAGGGAGGACTGATAATATGAGCAAAGGGGTCAAGACTTATGATGGGGAAACCCACAGAAACACCTGACCTGAGCTAGTGGGAGCCAACTGACTCTGGACTGACAGAGGGGGAACCTGCATAGGATCAAACTAGGCCCTCTGAATGTGGGTGACAGATTTGTGGTTGGGGCAGTCTAGGACCACTGGTAGTGGGACCAGGATTTATCCCTAGTGCTTGAACTGACTTTTCGGAGCCAACACTTTGATCAGCCTAAATATAGAGGAAAGGGCCTTGGTCCTGCCTCAAAGTGATGTGTCAGACTTTGTTGACTTCCCATGGGAAGCCTTACCCTCTCTGAGGAGTGAATAGGGGTGGGGTAGGGGGTAGGTGGGAGGAGCAGAAGGAAGGGAGGGAGTGGGAGTGGGCTAAGTATGTAAAATGAGAAAAGATCATTTTAAAAATAAATTAATAAATTTTAAAAAAAGATGATCAGACAAAAACAGAATTTATAAAAGAGGAAGTTGAATCCTGGGATTTAAGTGTAATCAAGTATTATCAGAAATGTAGGTAAGTACACTTGTATCCGTCCACAATGTCAGAATATATTGACTAACAATAAATTCACAAGGAATGGTGATTTCATTAACAACACTGGCTGCTTTTACAGATGTCCTAGGTTCAATTCCCAGCACCCACATGGCAGCTCACAACCATCTGTAACTCCTGTTCCAAGGATCTAACACCCTCTTCCAGCCTCCTCAGGCATCAGGCATGCAAGTGGTAAACAAACACACATGCAGGCAAAACAACCACACACGTAAGAAAATATCAGAAAGTATGTCAAAAGTTATGATACAGAAACTTTAAAAGAAGGTAGATTGGATTGAGAACGAGACAGAAAGAGAACAAACGGCACTCTGGAGTAAGTACCAATGCAGCCTGTATTCTTAGTACTGTATTCATTCTCTACCGCTCACATGATTTCAAACACTGGATGGCATCTGTAAGTGGCTGCTTTTTCTTTTCCAGGGACGAGCACAAGAGGATAGCTTAGAAAGTGTTACTGAAGTCGTGGAGAGCACATTCTGAAAGCTGGCGACATAAACAATTCTCCCGACTGCAGACACCTGATGTATGTGCCGATGATATTTCTGTATAACAAGGTTGCTGTGCAATGCATGCATTTTGTGCAAAGGGAAATTCTCAACAGGTTAAAAGTTACCCTTGCTATTTAAGGAATGTCTACACACATATCTGCTAGGTTCCAGAGGGGAACACTTTTCCTATGTACACGAGAGACTATCACAAGGAAGCGTTTGCTAGCTAGCCACTCTGAAAAGTCGTTAGCTCTCCACAGCAGATCTTCTGTGGTAGATCATAGAAACTGCTTGTAGCCCGTTGAGTGCAGGCTAGGAAATTTGGAGCACAGTCTGTAACTGAGAGGAAAACTTTAATTTCTGCCCCTGCGAGTGAAAAGCACACTCCACATCCTGCATTCTTCTCCTCAAGCTAGCTTCCACTTCCACAAAGCAAGGACCCAAAGGTCACCAAGTCAGTGCCTTTATTGTCCCATGGCTTTCCCTGTCCTCATTAAAGTTCCTTTCTGCCCTGTATGTCTCTGCTGCCTTTTTCCCCTCTTATTTCCCTGCTTCCTTCTCATTATTTGAGTCGAGGTTCAATCCATGGCAAAGCAAACTGCTTTCCATGTTAAGGTACATCTCCCAGGAAGCTGTTCTGTGTGTAGTTTTCCTGTTCTTCTAATGTGAGCATGGCATCAGAGAAGTTTCCTCAGCAATGCAAGCAATGCTAAGCTAAAGAACACTGGTGTTTTCACACCCACAGTGGGCCGTTTGTTTCCTCCCCTGTCTCGCAAGGCATTACACTGGTTGTTCTCCATGACAGTCAATTAAGATTTCTTGAGCCTACAAATTTCAGTGCATAGCTCATTTCTGAATGTCTTCTGTGCGCAATGAACATATTAAGCCCTGGGGAGTCAGAGATTGGCGAGGCATCTTGTGGCAGTTCTTATTTTAGGAGAGGAACAAGCAGCTGAGAAATCACAACCGTGAGGAATTCACATATTAAGAGGCATATGAAAGATGATAGCATGACAGCATAGAGAGTGCTCTTTCTGGGGTAAAGATGATGATATTTTGTGAAAACTCCAAACAGATTAGTATTGGGTGGGGGCTTGAAAGGTGAAGGAGGACATTTTAAATGAAAGAATTAGGGTGGCTATTTTTCTACAGAAGATGGGAAGGAAGAAGAGAGGAGAGAAAGGGGGAAAGTAGGAAGAGGAAGAAGAAGATAGAAAAGAAGAAGCAAGAGGAGGGAAAAGGTGAAGAGGAAAGAAGAGAGAAGAAGAGGAGAGAGAAAGGAAAAAAGGAAGAAGAGGAGGAGAAAGAAGAGGAGGAAGAATAGAGAATAGGGCTTGAGAAGGTCATACATGACTAGAATACATTTTGATCATATTACCCCTTGATCTTTTCTGACCCCAACTCTTCCAGGATTGTCTCCCTTACATCCCTCTCTCAAATTCATATCCTCTGTTTTTAAAAATGTATAAGCTACTGAGTTAAGTTAGGGTCGCCCAGATGTACATGAGTGTAGAGCTGACCCCCAGAGCATGAGCAGCCTACCATTGTCCCCATCCCTGAATAAGATTCTCTCTCTCCCCACATAGATGTTGGCTACCTGTATCTCCTCAAGGAGAAGCAGAGCCTGTGACCCTTTCAGCCATTCATTCTGAAACGGGTTTGGGTTTGTGAGTCTTCTGCAGGTTCTGGGTGCAACACTGCTGTCATGTCTAAAAGCCACTGCTTTGCAGCAATCCTCTGATCCTGTGTTGTCAAGGGAAAGTCCAGGAGGGCTCAACCCTACACAAAGAACTACAAGCAGCTAAGAAATGCCAAGAGTGGAGAAAATGGCCTTCCCTAGGGAAGAGCACACCAATTTGCTGTCTAACACCAAATGGTCAGCCCTGAAAGCACACATACAAGTGACAGTGCATACACTGAGCAGGTTATATTTAGGAACACACACATATGTAGGAACATGTGTGTATGTACATATATGTGTATAGCAACAATTAATTTAAATTAATTCAAGAGGCCTTGAATTTGAAATACAACAAGGAAGGTTTTGAGACAGGAAATATAAGGGGAAATGATGTAATTATATTATAATCTCAAAAATAAAAGGAACAATTAAAAAATAAAATGAAGAAATTGAGGCCAAAAAAAAAAAAACAAACAAAACGCTAGAAAGGTTGGAAAACCTGAAAGAAGGAAGTGGTTTTCAAGACCATGAAAGATAAAGAAAAGCCTTATCCCTTATCTATTGGTACATGTATATTTTTAAATTATCCTAGTCATCACACAAAGAGTAACTAGAAACATGTGTTTAATTTTGATAACACAGTCAGTCTATCTTAATAAATCAAAATATCTAAGAATCATCAGTGACTAATTTATAGTCCTTTAATCGTATGGAGTCTTTGGAATTGTGTTTGCATTATGTACTTAAAACACACGTGAGTGCAAGCCAACCACATGACAAAAGATCCATAAGCACATATAGCCATTTGTTTGTAAATTGTGTGGGTCTAAAAGCTGCCGTGGAATTCACAGAACCTGTGCCCTCCGTTCTAATACCCAAGAGCTCCTGGTTCCACAAAATTAGCAGGCTTTTAGCACAGGAGTTCCCCAGAGGCAAACTCAGTGATGGGCCAAGAGGATGAAGTGTCTGATGAGAAAGGTGAGACTGTACAAGGGTCTATGCTGACAAAGGATATATTCCAGGGATCACAGTCAGAAGTCTTGCTGCCCCATTGTTATCTCAACTGGCTTTGGGTTGGGACAGGCAGTCCCACCAGCACCTACTCATTGTTAGTTTCTACTCAAAACACTATTGCCTTTCTGTCCTTAAAACCAGAGGTCCAGAGGTCAGTATGTATTATCTCCCAATTATCACCTCTTGTCTTTCCTTGACTCCACTCTAGGTCAAGTCTGGCCCTCATCTGTCATCTGAGGCCAGTTTTTGCAATGACAGCTGTCAACTCTGTATTGCAAAATCTAGCAACCCAATGTACAACCCTCAGAAGATTTAGGCGTCATTTTATACTTTTCCTAAAGTTCAGGCATCTGCAGGGACCTCTTTCTGTCAACTCCTTAACTCCTAAACTGGGTTCTATTTGTCTGACCTCCTAACATTAAAATGGATCATCTCTCAGTAGGATTCATCCCAGCACACAGGAGGCAGGATCATCTCTCATCCCACCCTTCCCACAAGGTAAACTCCAGAGGGAAGAGATATTCTGTATTGTCTCCACTTCTTACTCCCAATCCATAAATAGTGTCATTCATATTTATTCTCAACAGGACTTTGTTCCATGAATTATATAATATACAAAATATCTGATACTGGAAGCCTCAACAAATTGCCTGTGCAAAACACTCCTTTAATCAGCAGGCAGGCAAACCACCTTTGCTTTTGAGACTCAACATAATCGAAGTAAGCTGGAGTGAATGACCTTCATTTGTTTATTCACTTCTACTGGGTGCCAGTTATAGCACCCTTACACTAAATGTTCAGTGATTGGGGACACATAGCATAAATGACTCTTGGCATCATAAACATGACTATCAAGTCAGGATTCTCTAAAACGTATTATTTAGGACTCGATTACAACAGTCGCCTTTTTTCGTAGTTAATTTTTGTTTGGTTGATAGTTTTATATGTTTATATGATGGATTTTAGTCATCTTACACACACACACACACACACACACACACACACACATACACACACCATCCCTCTCATCTTTCTCTGGATCTCTTCTCAACATGCTCTCCTTCAGCCTCCATACCTTCTTTTTGTGTGTTGCTCATTGAGTTTAGTTAGAGTTTCCTGTCCGGGGCGGATGACAGATTGGTGCAATCTAGTTTCTGAACCTAGGAAGTACACAGAACAATTGTGACCTCGACTTTGCAGAAAGACAAAGGACCAGAGAAGATATATCTTGCCCAACCACAACCAGATCTGTGGTTCCAACAGCACTCTTCCTTCTAGAGTCTAGAATCTAGACTTTGAGGAGACTCAAAATAGAAGGACTTGCTTCTATCGATCTACTGGAAAACAGTGGAAGTCATGTGCTTGGTGGGGAAGTCTTTGGAGCAGGGAACCAACCTGTAGTTGGGCTCAGGCATTCTTCAGTTTAATGGCTAGAGTGTGTTCACCACGGGTCAGTAAAGGGTGTCTGCACTAGACTCTCTCCCGCTGGCCCCATTCCCTAACCCCATCTGTATCTGCGGGCCTGAAGGCTGGGTGGAACCTCTACGGGCTGGCAGAACTAGTGTCTGCGTGGCCCTCCTCGCGTGGCGCCCTTCACGGTTGCTCTGGGACACAACCGCCACAGCGTTGGATCCACAAGAGGTAATGAGGGACACATGGAGGTGGCGGCGCCCCTGAGGCAGGTGCTGCCCACAGGAATCCCAGAGCAGGAAGATCTAGACCTAAAGGAAACCCCTGCAGGATTGCCCCCTGCTACTCTTAGGATCATACAGAGTAGGGAATCCATGACCCATCAACAGAGCACGTTAATGACTGGCGTTGGACTCGACTTTCCGGTGAGTTTCAGTTCCGTACTTGCTTCCTTTTCCTCCCTAGTATAACCCTACAGGGAACTCTTGCTGCAGAGAAGAGCCTTTGACGGAGTTTATTACATTTTTTTTTTTAAAGTCGTCACCTCACTTTCTTGATCCATTCTTCCATTGAGGGGCACCTAGGTTGTTTCCAGGTTCTGGCTATTACAAACAATGCTGCTATGAACATAGTTACACAAATGCTTTTGTAGTATGATTGGACTTCTCTTGGGTATATTCCCAAGAGTGGTATTGCTGGATCCTGAGTTAGGTTGATTCCCAATTTCCTGAGAAACCACCACACTGATTTCCAAAGTGGTTGCACAAGTTTGCATTCCCACCAGCAATGGATGAGAGTTCCCCTTACTCCACATCCTCTCCAGCATAGGGAATCGTTGGTGTTTTTGATTTTGGCCATTCTGACAGGTGTAAGATGGTATCTCAAAGTTGTTTTGATCTGCATTTCC